>JBAFWW010014948.1:0-17919 GCA_036873685.1 Agapornis canus
GCAGGGGGGTTGGAACTAGATGATCTTAAGGTCCTTTCTAACCCTAACTATTCTACGATTCTATGAAATAGAGACTAAGTGTCCAGTCAGGTGATGGGGAGCTTGAGGGAGCTGTTTCTTATTGCAGTGAGGCATGTTCCTTGGAGTAATTGCCTCTATGCCCTAGAAATCGCTGTGAATGTCAGATCATATGCACTTCCAAAGCACAAAACTGTTCTTTGCTATTTCCTAATTGGCCACAAAACT
Source organism: Agapornis canus (assembly GCA_036873685.1). NCBI lineage: Eukaryota > Metazoa > Chordata > Aves > Psittaciformes > Psittacidae > Agapornis > Agapornis canus. The sequence goes on from JBAFWW010014948.1 coordinate 247, forward strand.
CTGCTAACAAGGTTAAGGAAAAAAAAAAGGAATCAAGTGGGGCTCTGCTGTCTTGTCTCCTGTGGAACCTGACTAAAATATACAGAGATGCTTTCAGCACCATGGTCTGGTGAATCAACAAGACAAGTGTACATTCCCTCTCAGCACTTTCCTTACCAAGTGAGGAAAGGGGAGAGATGATGGGGTCTCACAGATCAGCAAAGTAGTTCTGATGTCCCAGACCCTTCAGAAAATCTTTTGTGACTGGAAGCAAAATCCTCAGACTTATGGGAGTTGGTTTTTGAGACTCTTCATTATTTTGGGCTCCTGATGGTAGCTAAGATAGCCAAGCCTTTCCATGGTGCCCACAGGCACTGTTCATGAAGGACCCCAGTGGGCAAAGTCCCTGAAGTTAATTATGAAGTAGGTGTTGATCACAGGAATTCTAGACATACAAGAATCAAGGAGACTCCTTGTGCCTTTTGAGCAGTCACAGCAACTGAGCACAGCTGCAGGAGACCTAGAGGCTGCAGACAAAATGTGGTCTAAAGAGAGCTGAAGTTTTAGGTTGAGACAAACATCTTTTCAGTAGATATGGGAAGCATTAGCAGTGCTGTGCAAGGCTTTATGTATGATTTTGTTTAGAAAACTACTTCCAGCTCTGATTAGCTGTGTTTTAATAACAGATAAACTGGAACACGTGGTGAAAGGCTTTAAGGGTACTGGAGGCAGTGGGAACTTTATCTTCCATGTGGAGGCTGAGAGTGACGTGTCTTAATGATATGAATAAAGCAGGACCTTCATGCAAAAATGATGAAATCATGGGAAAAGAAAAGAAATATTTAGGTGAAATGATAGTAAAAAAAATTGTTAAAGAAAATCAGATCAGAAATGGAAATTGTGTGGTCACACAAGGAAAGGCATCTATAAGGAGCTTTCTAACAAGATGGAGCAGCGAGGAGTTGAGATGGCTTCAGAAGGACATTGCTATGTGTGCAGAATGTGACGGTGGGGATGAGCCTTCACATCTCACAGATATCCTTGAACCCTCCTGGTGCAGTGACATGTCTCTTGCTGCCCCATGTGTTACAGTCCCTATGGGGCACTGAAAGGACAGTTTTATTCCTGTACATCCCTGAGCTTCCCTGTGTACTGTAAAAACACCTGGCCTAAGGCCACATGTGCTGCCAGATGCATGTTATGTTTTGTAATACTGGGCAATGCAATACCTAAATCTTTTCGTGGCTCTAGCCTTTGGTCTCTCTACTCACTATAAGCCAGAGCTGTTACAGCTTGGGTGCTTAGCAGAGGTGCTGGGAAGATCAATGCATGGAAGGCGGTGAGGTGCTGAGACACTGTAGTCATGAAGGTCATGAGAGTATGTGTGCAAAACAAGCAGGCTGGAATTTCAAAAGCTTGGAGGAAACTCTGCTGAAAGCCAGTGACACCTGTACTCCTGCATCCCTGGGGAACTTGGAAACCCTTCCTTCCTACAGACATACCCTTCTTTCTGACACTTTTCTTTAGCAACTGCTCTTCCCAAAATTTAGTGGGGAGAAGAGAGAAGGGATGGGCTACCTGGTCTGTGGTTAGCATACTCTGAACAGTTCTCCCACGTTTCTGTATTCCACTGCTGTATACTCCAGACCTCACTCTGCCCTTCAGCATTCAACCATTTCTGCTCAGATTTTCATTCCTCCATAGACTTTCAGAGCTGCTTTCAACATGTGGTGCTTAGGAAGCCAACACCTGCCAAACAAAGTTGGTTTCTGTCCTTTGCCTTTTGGAAGAGTGCATTAAAGCCCCTTCCCATTCCCAGAAAAGGAATCTGAGGCTAAAATTATTACCCTACAGATGTTCCTTCCCTGTTGCTGGAGGTCAGTCCCATGGTCATCAGCTGGTCTAAGTTTACCTGTACAAATGTGTACTTTAGTGTTAACAGGAAGAAAAAGTGACACAGCATTTGTGTTGTTTGGGTATTGTTTGCAGGCCTCCTGAGGACTGCTAAAGAACCGCAGCAAGCAGGAATGGGATGATGATTGCTTCAGCCGGGTGGTGATCTTCAGGATGCCACTTGCGTGTTTCTGTCAAGCACCTACGTGAGAATTACATGGATCAGAATTTATATTTGGTGCTGGTTAGGAGATACAGGAGATACAGAAAGGAAAACAAATGGTCAAACCTAAATTATTCCCCAATGAAAACCAGAGCACAAAACCTGGGACAGAGCTTCATTTAACTGAAGCAGGCAGTGCTATGCTGCCACTCTATCTCTTGGATGTGAGATGAAGGAGCCTAGAGAGAGCATCTCTTCCCCTACCCACGTCCTTGGGCTTTCTACTTAAGTTTCTGCCTGAGAACTAGTTAATGATTTTCACCTCACTTTTGACAGAAGATACATGCCCCACTTACATGGCTCTGATTCCTGTTTCATTTATCTCTACATGTATTGCATCTGTCACTTTACTGAGGTTATTTCTCATAGTATAGGTCCTGTGGTGCTGTAAATGTTACTCAAACACAGCTCTAAGGAATTAATAGAGAATCTGGTCAATATAACAACAACAGCAACAACAAAAGACCTAGTCAGCAGCCCAGTCAGCTTTGTCATGGCATTACTGGCACTTGCTCTTCTATCAAGACATGTTTGGGCTTAGAGGTTTGTTGTTTGCTGTTTGCTTAATTCAGTTACTTCTTTGATCACTTCTGAGAGAAGTACCTGTAGGTTAAATCCTCACTCACTTTGCCTTGGACATGAGCAAAGAACGCATCAACTGCAGAACTCTTCCTTCATTTCCTGGGATCACAACAGCAATGTGAAATGTGTGATTATTTGCACACACACTGACCGCATGGCATTACTCCCTGCAGAGGGCTTTCAAATGCAAGACCAAGTTGTCTTCTTGCCCCATGAACCCCAGTTATCTGATGGGAAATATGAGAGCACCTCTCACTTCCCCACAATGACACACACCTCTCCCAAAGCCTTTCCTCAGACCCTACAACTCTGATGTGCTCTTCCAGTGCAGTTGCCTCCAATCATACGAATATGCAATGTGCCATGATAGAGACCAGTGGTCAGATTTCATTCCTGATAGAGCCTCAGGAACAGCAAAGAAATAGGTTCCCTGAAGGAACTGCAGGTTCATATTTCAATAAAATGCCATAAAATGAGCAGTTTTGAATACCCAGAGAGCAAGTCACACAGGGCTGCAATAGGTGTCCTGCAGAAGACACAAGGTGCTCTCAGGCAGGGCTGCCTATTACCTTGCTTAAGAAGTTATCCTCAGCACCTTGCAGGAGTGTCCTGGATTGCCTGTAGCAAAGTGTGGTACTTTTCCAACACGTGTCAGGGTGGTTGAAGTCCCCCAGCAGGATGAGACCCTAGTTTCTTGCAGATTTAACTGAAAGGCACATGTATTTTTCAAATCATTAAAATCTGCATTTTAGAATTAACTCTGTAGGGAAAGAACCGTGTCTAAAAAATGTAGTTTATGCATGATTTTAATTTAAGAACCATCAGAAAACATTTTATAGCTAAATGAAGAGTTACAAAACGTTATTTACTCTGGAAACATATTTTTCCTGAGATTTCTACATGTTCATGCAATTCTTGGTAATTTATTATTGAGCTGGGGCATTGTAGAAGACTACACTCACATGATAATAAAACATTATGTTTCACTTACAGGTATCATCAGAAAATATTACTGAGCTGAGGATGCTCATGACACATTTATGATTTTCAGCTCCAGGTTCAAGTTGTTGAGGAAATATTAAGTATATGTTTTAAACATGTCACAATCAGTATCCTGATTAACTTTTAATTTCTTCATCAACAGGAAACTCAGCAGCAGTGGAGCTTGGGTGTGCTTCATTAAGTTTACTGTGGTTTCAGTATGTGCTGAACAGTCAGAGTCATACCAGCTCCAGTGATGCCTTAGTGCAGTTGTTGCCAACAGAAATCTTTCACCTTATTAATTTACTCAATAAAAGGCAGGCTTGCTGTGGGAGATGTCCCTGTGAGTTAAATGCTGCTGGTATGATGGAAATGAAGCATGTTTCATTCCCTGCCCGTATCCCTTGCCACTCATCCTCACCCCTTCTTCTGGGGCCACAAAGGAGGAGCCAGGATTTGGAGCCTCTCAGTGGGAGGGATGCTGCAAGTGTCACCTCCAGAGCTGCCTTTTTGGGAGGCATTATTCACAGCCAAATTCACTGCATTTTTACACACATGGTCTTTGTAAATTAGAACATAAGCTCACTACCCTAGTGGGATTTCTGAAACTGGGGGACTATTTATATTATTTAATTTTGGTAAGGGATTATGGAGGTAATTAACCCATTAACTTTTGTTTTATTTCTGTTTGTCAGTAAAATGTTCGGCTGTTTTGGGTACTGAGGGTTAAATCAAGATATCTGTCTGGGCTGGTGCCCTGAGGAGCTGCTGCATGTCTGAGTATTTTTCAGGATGAAGAGAAATTACAGAGGAGATGGCAAAGTATTGTATGTGTGCATCACTGTGATTACCATGGTAGCATTGTCACCCTAGGCTGATGTCTGGCCCCAGGGGAGACAGTCAGCATTTTAGTGATATCTTTGAGGATTTCAATTCTGAACTGGGATCTGTTTGTATGATGTCACAAATTGAAACGGACTGGTAATCTCTGCTGAGTCTCTCAGGCATTTTTCCAAATCAAGCAGCCAATGAAGATTTAAGCCAATTCAGTCCATTTTTCCCCTTCTTTAAGCAAGAAAAGAATACCTGAAGTAAATATGTTATAAAATCAGTGCTGGCAACATTGTGTTGCAAAGTAAAATAACCCATTACTTCCTATTAAACAATCATGATTATGGTGTTTTAGAATGGTAATATTATAACCATGCTGGGTTATTTAACAGAATACAATGGAGGATGGTGTGCTATTTAGTTCATGAAGCATAAGCTAAATAGATATCCTTTATAGGCTGTTTTTAGTTAAAGTGGAGCTTCTGGATATTTAGGAAGGTCTTTGTGGAGCCAAATGTCAAAGCTAATGGCTAATACCTGGTTCTCACTGTTTTATCTACACACACTTGCCTATGTAACACTTTTTGTCTGTTCCTCTTACTTGTACATTCCTTTGCTCTGCTGTTTATGAGGCTGGTTGAAAGTGGACCCCTGCATGCAGTGTACATGGGGTGACTTAATGGGATCCCAGTTTTTGGAGCTATGCCCTGACACAGCTGGAAGGAATGTGTGTAAAGCCTAACTGCAGACTGTGAGCTTTGGTGGCATTTGGATGTGCAATTTGTGAAACAGCAGGCTGATAAACTTTGATCACATTTGTGGGTATTTTGCTGCTGTCAGAGAGATACTCCAGAAATGTCCTTTCTTTCCCCTCATGATTTCATTGTGTTTATTCTTCTTGTCAGCACTTCTGATTTCATTGGTCTGCAACTATAGAAGTATTTCATGTGTTTGCTTGCACCCTACCCAAAGATACCATTACTGCTTAGTTAAATGTATAACAACCTATAAAACTAGTTTTTATTCTAGGTCTGATGAGTCTGAAACCTAATGAAATTATTTTAGATGCATGAATGTGCATTTATGAACACAGCCCAGACCTGATATTAAAAGTCTCCAAATGCTGACTGTGCCCCTGTCCCTGGGGCTGCCATGGGCTACACTTTGGGGAGGGACGTAGGGATGGGTTTGAAGTCCAGCTGGGACAAAGAGCTCATACAACAATTTCCCAGCGCTAAAGGATACAGGGGCATCTGCCCAGCATCCCTGCCTGTGGATCAGAGGTGTACCCAGTCTCATGGGTCAGCACACTGCTGTGCAGTCCTTGGAGCAGTGCTGCCCCACAGTGTAATGGGAGATGTGGAGTTCAGCAAAATGGAAGTAAGGATGACTCTTGGCTTTCTCTTAAGCTGTTTATTTCCAAAGTGTCTCCATAGTCCCTATTGCTCATTTGAATCCCTGCTATATTTTTAATTGCAGCCAGGAGCATTTTGTGCATGTAACTAGAGAAAAAAGAAAAAATATTAATAAGGATGAATTTTTCCTTATTGAAGAGAGAATGCTTGTTAATGTAAATGTTTGGATGTGGACAGCTGTTTAATCCTTTACAGGGAAATTAGACATTTGTCTTTGATGGCTATCACAGTTTTGCTTGGAAAGAAGCACCAGACAGAAGCAGGAGACCTGTCAGCAGCTGCTCAACAGTGCATCTCTGTCCAGAAACAATCTGCAATACCTGGTGCAGCATTCGTGCTTTCAGCATGTGTGGGGATTGCAAAACTGTTCATGTGTGTGCATTGTGCAGCAATACCTGAGGGGCAGTGGCCATCAGCACAGGCAGAAGCGGGAGAGAACAGAAGAGGCATTTAGGTATCTATGAAATACGTGCAAAAAGCTGTACAGCTCCAATTAAATTTAAACTCCCAACTACACTGCGACACCAGCCCTGCACTGTGCAGCACTGGTTAAACTAGGAAATGAGGCCCACCTTGGAAATGGCAAGCAAATCAATAAAGTGTTGTCCTGCACACCCAGTCCCATCAGAGCTCCAGTGAGATGCCAGTGATGACAGAGCAAAGGGTGACTCTGTCACTGCATAAGAAGGGAAAGAAAGAGAAACAAAATGCATCAAGGAGCACATTTTCTTGACACACGGGGAAAGATCTCTCATCAGAAAATAATAAATCATGGCTGTCTGTGTATAAATAATAAAAATAATAAATCAGAGCTATCTGCAAAGTGGCAGATGCTTGTACAAGTGTCAGAGGATGAACTCTGAGCTTTCCAAAAGCCAGTGCCAAATGTGCTGCTGCTGAGTGGTGAAGGCATTTTAATAACAGCAGGGCCCAGGAGCCAGAGAATGTGGGTAGCAATGTGTCTGCCTGGGGACAGGTTCCCCCTTCCTTGCCTCGTGCAGTCCCACCATCTGTACTCAGGGTGCAGGACAGGTGATCATCTTCATGAACAGCAGGAGCAGCAAGTGGGTACAGCAGAAACCCTAAAGCACCAAAAGTGTCTGCTCAACCCTCTCCAGAGTGTCTGAAATACAGAGGAGGCTATGCGGTGTTCAGCTGCACAGCTGCAGGATGTTTACAGTAAGCTGACTCACCCTCTGAGCTCCATCTGTAATAGGATTTCAGGCATCTACTTCACCAGAAGGCACTTAAATTTAGGTGTTTTAACCTTGAACTGCATCCTGGCCTAAGTGTTTCCTGTAGGAGAAACAATGGCTTCATGCAAGTGATTCTTTCTTCTCTGTCTCTCTAAAATGCCTTTGAGCTCACCCAGGGGTGAAATCCAATAGCAATTAAATAAAGCCCAACAGGAAGAAATAATTCTGATGAACTATGACTTCTAATGACTGACTGTAACCAAATAATTTAGTCTCTAACAGGACCAGTTCCTTTCAAAGTCTCCAGTGCAGCTGTCCAAAGCTCCCTTTGCAAAAGGTGAAAACAGAATAAAGGAACCTCTAAACATTTCCAGAAAAGTCAGTGAGGGTTTCTAAGCTGCTGCATAGTTGAGATGAGAAGAAGGGAATGGTGATTTTCAGGCTGCAAGGAGAAAATGAAGTACTGGATTTCCAGAGGTGCTGAGTACCTGCACTGATTTTGACTGGAGCCACAGGTGGCTAGAGAGTTTATATCTCTCCAGGGCCATTGTTTCTATGCCATGTGAAGTAGATGAAATTGGGTAATGGGTAACAGTCATGTTTGTGTAACCCACTAGCAGATCACACGAAGTGTGTGTTACCAGTGCTGTGATGACGAATGAGTTGAGTAATGTCACAGCACTCTTTCTGTGGTCCTTCATCTGTCATATGGGCTTGGGACAAATTCTGGCTTCTGGTATATACACATTAGCTATCCATTTTTTTATCATTGCATATTTAAGGATCCTTAAACATGCAGTAACAGCCATAGCCACACATGGCAATAAAACTGAAATGGTGAGCTCTGTTTCTGAAGAGCTTATACTGATGTTTCATATGGCAAGAGTAGAGAAGCAGAAGAGAAGGGTGAGGAGCATGGGGGTTACAGCAGTAAGCTCCTGCAGTTATTTGGTTTGAGCAGGTGTGGGGAGTGTCCTTGTTTCTCTTCCCTGACAGCAATGACTGCTGCTGTGATTAACTCCCTTAAAGGAGAGATCCCCCACTGCTTATGGCCAATAGCCCAGCTCCCCATGACACCCTGTATGACCCAAACGCTTCCACATGTCTCATGTGAGTGCCTGAGTTCTGGCCAGCACTGTTCCTGTGGCTTGTACCTGCCTTTTTATGAGATGTCTTCACTATAACATTCTGATTAGATGCACCCTATATTACTACTTTGTGGTTTGTTTGGGGTTTTTTTTGGTTTTGTTTTGTTTGTTTGTTTGGGGTTTTTTTTGGTTTTGGTTTCCCCCCCCCCCCCCCGAGACCCTCCTTTGTAACCATTAGTTTTTCTTTTATTTTTCTTTTTTTTTTTTTTTTTTTTTTGGGTTTTTTTTTTTTTTTGTTCCCCCCCCCCCCCCACTAAACCCTGCCTTATAACTATATGGGTTTTTTTATATTTTGTGTTTTTTTAAATAATCTGCATCTGTAAGAAGGGTGGAGCTGCAGGGCTGCATGTTAGATCTGCTTATTGCTAGGGAAGCACAGCTCTGATGGGGCACCTGGTGTGTCTGTGCACATCCCTGGTTGCCAGGCACCTCCGCACACTGGCTCAACACCACTGCTCAGTTTGCAGCAGCTAGAGGCTCTGGTGACACGTATCAAGGGATCATATTAAACATCTGCCTGGTAAAGCTCAGGCTAAGGCACCCTGATGGATGCAGCCCCACTGTGGTGATCCTCCCTCACCACCACTTCCTTCATGTGCTGGATGTAATGGCTCCTCTTCACTGCCTGACCTCACATCCCTCACAGCAGGACAAAACCCAGACAAAAATATCACCTTGTTCATACATAATAAAAGAGTAATTTTCACCCTGAACCAGGACTACTTTTGCTCTAAAGCTGGAATGCTCTTAATGGAAAATGGGTCTGATACTGCTTTAGCAAAATGTGCAGAAGTGAACCCATTTGTTTATACTGAACTAGGAAAATCCTTTTAATTTGCTGTAGTTACAAATGTTTTTCACACTACTGTTCAGGACTTCTGTTTTTCATGTCTGGCCTGAAAGCCAGCTCTCTCCATCCATCGAGTACTTGTTAACCCCATTTATGGGAAATGGTTGTACACTGAGTCAGAGGGAAGAATGACACTTATTGAATCACCAGCACCAGTGTCCCACGGGTTTTCCTTGGAGGACTCTCAACTAAATATTAGCTAGGAAAACACAGGGCCATAGGGACTGCTGCACTGACTGCAGCCAGCGGCTCACCAGTCATCATTCTGTCCACACAGACTTGCCTATAACCGATGAAGCCCAGGCTGTGCTTTGGCATGAGGTCAGGTACCACAGGTTTGCATACAGAGCTCGCGTCTTACTGCACGTTCATTCTTTCCAAGCAGTGGATGATGTTCTATCCTCAGCAGCACTTGGCCTGTTGCTTCCTGACAGCAAATTAAAATGCTTCAAGGCAGTGGTTGCTGCCTCACCACCCACCCCAACTTTGGCTCTGTCAGGAGGTGACAGCACCAACAAACAGAGCTTCCCTGCCCCTTGCAGCCCCAGCTTTTTCCTCTGGGTGCGATGCTTGCTAAAGCTGTCCTTTCAGCATGGGCTTTGGTTGTGGCACCCCAACACATCTCTCCCCCTCCATCCTTGGCCCCTTCTTCTGGGGAAGTAAGTTATGGCATCCCAGAGCTGGGAAAAAAAAATGCAGCATAGTGCTGCAAGCAAACCTAACCCATAGTGCATCTGAGACCTCAGGGGCACAACCGGTCATGTTGGAGGAGTCATTTGTGCACTGAACTTGGCTTCATGCCTGACAGATCTGAGCAAATCATAACCAAGAGAGGATCACGGTGTGTCTTTGAGTCTTTTACATCCTCATTTCTTTCTGATCTTCCAGGAATTCAGGTGCTCAAACTGTTTCAGAGTTCAATCTCTGAGTCAGGTGTGGAGTAAGCAAGGGACATTTCCATGGCAAAACAAGCCCTTTCCACCATCAGAATGGCAAAGCTGTCTAGGTGGGATGTGTAATTGCAAAAGTGGGTGCCAATATGCATATTTATCAATAACTGCTGAGAAGAAAATGTTTTTCTTTACCTGAGATCACAAAGCAGTATCAAGTTGATGTGCTAAAGAACTTTTTTATCCTGATTTTTTAGAGTGAAAACATTCTCCTTAAAATAAAAATGCCCTCTTTGCTACTGACTTATGTGCCTCGAGAAGTTTGTTATTTTCTGCTACATAATAAAATGGGATGTATTTGTTATTCTTCTGTCACACAGATGCCTTTTAAAATTTCTAACATTGAAAAAGCTTGATGGCAGAAGATATTTTATGCAGTCTGGATGCATCCATTACACAGGAAATGTATTCTGTAGTCTCTTATGTAGGCTTTGCATTCTTTGATTCACTTGAATATGTTTTAAAGTGCAAAAAACAGCATAAAAGCCATCCAGGTGAAACAAAGACAGTACTCTTTCTCTGTGTGTGTGTTTGAAGATAAGAAATGGAGAAAAGCCATCATTGACAACACTTTGCAGGCATGAAAACTGCTCAGATCTTTGCCCAGATCCCAATGGCTCCCAAATTATGCCGAAATCCCACCAATCAAACAACTCAGGAGTGCTGAAGGATGCTGTGGGACTGAAGACTACAATATTCCCATTGGCCAGCAATGAATCAATTCAACAGCCTCTGTAAACCTCAACAGGAGATTTCAATGTGTGGTCAATAAATGCCTGATCTAAACCAAGATCCATGATGCAGCTGATATTCCTCTTGTCTCCTAGAAGAGTCTTTGAATACGGCTCTGGTTATGTCACTAATTTTCTGGCAAAGCCAGGTGTTTCATGGCTGCCTCTGCAAAATGGAGTTTATCCTGATAGAACACTTCCATGTGCAAACATTACTGTCTTTCTTCTTTTGCTTTAAAAAGCCATAGCATGGTAGTGGCAATCCAAAATGACTTGTCCAGTGCAGCTCAAACCTAGACACACTTCAGTCGCTTATGAGGCTTCTTACTACTCTCTCTTATGAGGTCCTGTTCTTAGGTGCCCAAAATTTTGTTAAATTTTAAGCATTTGTTCTGATATTTTCCCTTACAGTCATTGGCCTCAAGGTTTTTGGTTAGGGTTTGGTTTATGAGGGGTTTTTTGTTTGTTTGTTTGGTTTTGTTTTTTTTTTTTTTTTTTTTTTTTTTTTTTTTTTTTTAGGGGTAAGAAAAAATTGAAATTTTATTGATTTGACATGATTCCTGGGCAAACCTTTCCAGGAAGAAGGCTAAATGGAAATATACTGATTTACCAGAGTGATGTGGGGAGGCAAAATCTTGTATCATTTCCCCTGAATGAGTGTCATACCTTTGGGATGGTGGCATTGGTACAGGCTAGGTGAGAGATGGTACAGGAGGTGCAACAGAGAGCCAGGGGCTGTGAGGAGGAGGGTTGGGATCCTTCTCTGTGCTGCTATATGGAGCAAGGTCTAAGCACCTTGGTGAACTGTGGTTTCATGGACCCTATGAGGCTGGGAAACATACACCTGTTTTTTAATATGAGGACCATGTCCAGTTATACTTCAGAGCTGCTTGCTCTCTGTATTTTACAGTCTTTTTCCCCAACCCCAGCTTTGAACAGTATATTCATAGATGGTAACCTTTCAAGCCAACAGCAGTGTTTCCATTGATTTAACATAGCCAAGGTTTAAAGCTATGTCCAATAAGATAAACAAGAGGGTTTTTCTCTCAGTTCAACTGGAGCTAAACCATAGCATCTGGAATACTCCCATCCCAGCCTCTCTATGGATGGAAGGATTGAGCATATGTTGTGCAAAGTTTGACTCAGACAAATATTATTAAAAAATCTGTTGTGTTGGCTGTTGCTGGAGAATGATAACAAGTCTGGGGTATGTAATCCAGGGTGACAAAGGGTTTGACCTTGGTTTTAGAAATCTGATATGCTTGTGGTCATAATGTTTGAAACAGTCTATTGCAAGTGGTCAAGCAGTAACTGTTTCACAGGCAAACTTTAATAGCACTGAAGAGCAAAGTAGCAGATTCAGGCCTTCTCTAGCAGGTTAAGGCAGAGCTGTTCTCCAGGAAGCCCTGGTTGTGTTGACATGTTCTGTCTTTTTTGTTTTGCTTTCCTGTTTTATGATTCTTCCACTCTGAGGCTGTGCAGCAAATCCCATTGGCTTTGCTGCCTGACTGATGCATCTCCATCTTTTCATCACCCAAAGTTGATGGGCCATTTTACCTGCTGGCCTTCTCTTCAGCACATTGGCTAGGATCTTTATGTCCAGTGTCTTTATTTTCTACCTCTTTAGTGGCTAAAGGTATAGATGGTGTTATGAGCTGATCTTTTCTGTGATCTGTGATCTGTGGTTTTGCTTTTGTTTATCAATGCCTCCAAGCTTTTTCCCACTTTCTGCATGCATCTTTCTTAACATTTAATTTCTTGAAGAAGGAAATGACTTAGTTGAAGTTTCTGTATTTAATAAAAAAACTTGTGTGGTTTGTGATGACTTGGGTGTACCAGAGATCATACTAAATTCTCCTTTGGAAATATTTTCAATAAAAACATCCACATAAAAAGACTCAGGACAGCAGAGAGGGGTTGTGTAAGGAAGTAAGAATAACCATACTGTGTCTGACTCTTTTTTTCAGGCTAGAGACCCTGCTGGAGAAGGGGAATGCACCATATAGACCCTCGGCCTGGTCCAGCATGGCTGAGCTCACTTGTGCTTGCACTCAACAAACCGTAGCAGGGACTTCTGCAGGTGAATGACCTGTTGTGCAAATAAATGTTGACTTTTATTTAGCTTCAACCTGTCCCTATTTCTCTCAGCTGATGGTCCTCAGTTCATGTATTGGAAGAGGTGGTGAAAAATTTATCAATTACAGTAAGAATAATCAGCAACTACTGAAAAGGTTTAAACATAAAATAGTTGTTACCATTTTGTTCTACTAAATTTTTGATAACAATATCAGTTTCAGCAACATTTCCAGAATCATGAATACATCTTAATTGTTTTCAGGATTCAAAAAGTAACTGAGATAACTTCTACCACAGACACACATCTTGGTTATTTTGTTTACAGTCAATGCCTGTTGAATGTCAGTGTGCCTATGGACTGGGGGTCTGCAGGCAGCAAGCTTAGCTGTTGTTTAATCCTTTGTCCCCATTTCATCATATATCCTACTGAATGTGCAGAAGAGATACAGAAACAGCAACCAAGATTTCATTTGAGGCTGAAATGAACTTATATTTCATATAATAGCTCATGAGCTCATATGACTACATGAACTCATATGGACTACGCTATTTTGTTCAGTTTAAATTGGTGCTTTACATTATATTACTTACATATAGTGGAAAAGTATGCTGCTCTACAGGTCTGCCTGTTTGCCTTTTTCTGTACAAACTACCCTGGGGAAGTGGTTTGGGAAGTAAATGTTAAGCAGGTTATTTCTACATTATGTAACTATTCTAGATGAGTGTTTTTCAAATTTATTTAAAAGGAGGTCTGCATTGCTTTCCTGTCACTCATAAATATTGACAGGTAGTATTTGGCTAAATAAATAATTAGGACAATCAATTTCATTTTGTAAACCAACTGAAGCTGCTCTGGCTAATCTCTCATTAGCTAATATATACTGGCCAGCTGTGTTTGGCAGTGTCTTAAGAAAACCAGGAATGGGGGTATATCTGATTTTATGCATTACAATTCCATTATTCTAGTTTAGTTGTTAGCTTCTCCTGCAGATGTTTTTATCAGTTGGTAAGGGAATGGCTTATTCTTTAGTGTCACCATTTCAATTACTGTCATCTAGGGCAGCTGATTTAAGGAAATGTAGGTGGCTGGGGCAAGGAAAACAAATGGGTTCCCACATGCTGCAACAGTGGAGGAAGGGATAGAAATTTATTTCTGGTTAATTAGTGCTCTTCTGGGGCTTCCCCTAAGCCGCAGCAATCCATACAGCTCAAGAGGTGGCATGTGTGAGTTTTGGGAATGTGGGTATGTTACCCTAGGGTATGGCAATATGGGATTTCAGTGAATGTTTGCTCTATAATGCCTGTGCATACCTTGCTTTGCCTTTAATGTGAAATAACTGACTCATCTTTTCCAGGAAAAATGGCTGGGAACCAGCTTATGAGAAGTATCTTGATGTGTATTCCCCTTTGTGCCCTTATCAAATAATGTTCCATCTGTCCTGGATGAATTTAAAATTGCCATAGAATCTTGAAAATATAAAGATTTTTTTAATAATAAATAAAATGAACAGTCTTGCCAGGCACTTGTTCTCACTGAGAATGTCCAAACTCCCTCTTTCTAATACGTTTGTTCCGATTTCAGTCACAGTCTTCCTTAACTATAACAGAGTTTTGGTGTTCAGCTGCTGCTCAGCTCTTAGGAAACACCATTTCACAGCTTGGCTGCCATCTTCCAGAAATAAAAAAATTCCCCTGCTGTTTCAGGAAGTAAAGCAAATATGTATCTTTACTGTTTGCACAGTGCAAGCTTTCATTTAGCTAGCATAAAAAAAGAACCTGACAACACCATCATCCCATTACAAAAAGAGTGTTTAAATTAAAGCCGAAGTAATTAGTGCAAGTTATCTCCCCAGTCCTTCTATGTGAAAGTCAAATTCTGAAGGACCCAAAACAGCATAACAACATTTTTTAGTCTTTTCTGCCATGGACAAAACCTCCCGAGGAACACTGTTTTGTGTTTCAAGGCGTGCAAAATGACATTCTACTTCAGGAATGTGTTTAAAATAAGGAGAGATTTATTGTGAGTCATTAACCAAATAAAATTTCTGTTAGAAGAATGGGTTGTAAGAGGTAATATCCATTCTAATTTGGGCTTAGGTTACCTGAAACCATACTAGAATGTAGTCAAATAGTAGCTTCTTCTACTTGCTGGAAAGCTAAAGCTTTGGTAGGATAGGACAGGGCCCAGGTTATTTGGTTCTTTTAATTTTTCTGAACAAATCTGAATGGCATGATAAAGACAAAATAAGTGTCCAGAGAGAAAAGAGGAGGGAACAACTCCCTCTTGTCATTCCATGTGTCTGTCCCTATGGTGGACTCCAGCAAGAGGCAAGAGCAATTACATGGAAAGTCCAACCAAACCCCATCAATCCATTGTGGAGCATGCTCAGTGAAATACATTTTGGGAAGTTTTTGCTGCTAAACACAATCAAGTATTTTCATTTGTCTTTTTTTGTCTTCAGAGCTGCAGCCAGATGTGAGCAGCTTTTCTTGGGCATATCATTCTCGCCCAGTGTTAGTTCAGTCTATTTGCCAAATTTCAAGCCTTCAATACAAGAATGGGAGGAAAAGCCAGGGATTTTTCAAAAATGGACTACATTATCACAGAGTAATTCAGGTATAGACACCATTTCCAAGACATCTGAGTACCCTCCAGTGTTTTCCAAATCTCTGTTGTTGTAGTCAACCATAACTTTTCCCATTAAAATATTCTTTTAGTGCTTAATTACATACATCTGCATCTGAACACACACAGCTATATCTGTTCCAATGTTATTATGTTTTGGAGCAAACTAAACTTGATTACAATTGTTTTATTCTATTCCCTGTACATTTTTAAAGGCAATGCACACAGTTCTGCATGCAGTAAGGTGACAAACATACATTGTTGCAGACATAAGCACTTTTCAAATGTGTGTGAAGGAAAATACTGTCTTCACTGTCAATATAGCATTGAGACTGATTGTATTTTAATTTGATGTTTGCCACCTGCATGTCTCATAAAAAGCACTTAACACCAAACCAGGAGAGAAAGAAAAACAAATCCCTGACTTCTTGCCTTGCCATAATAGAGCCAGAGTTATTTCAGGAACATGCTAGATTGGTTTTCCCTGGGACTTAAAAATATACTAGGGACAGTGGTTTCCAGAAAAGAACTGAATGGAACAAAAAGCCAACACTGGAAGAAAAAGACCCTTCCCAGACTCTGGGTTGTTTTTCACTGGGTTATGCTGGTCTGGACATCTGGACCATGGCACTCCACTGACTGCGGTAGCTTGTAGCTAGTCACAAATCCTCACCTCCCAGGGAGAAGAAAGCCATGGAGACTGAAAAAGATTAGTTTCTGAGAGCAGTATGCTTGTTAGAGAAGCACAATATTACAAAGAGGAGCATCCCTGTTATCAGCCATTGCTTACACTGCTTTCCACCATCAAGGGCTGATAATGGTGTATGAAGCGGCACCAGGTCCAGAGCATCATCTCTTACCTTGAGTGAGTATGAAGAGCAAGCTCAGGATGACTACCAGCAGCATAGGGTAGGCTTTCATAATCATAATAGGGTTAACTGATAAGATTTCTCCTTATAACAAAAATAATAGAAGTTCATCCCTTGAGCCTCCTTAGCATTGCTTGAGTGCTAGATCCTTTGCTTCAGCAAGTTCTCCTCAATTTTTGATACTTATATAGGCAAAACCTGAGCTTGGGCTCTTCTTCCTTCTGATGTGGGTAAAATGCTGCTGACAGTGAAAATGGTGATGCTCTATCTGGAAGTTTTAGGAGTTGCTTGTGTTGCACATATGAAGATGCAGGTCTTATTCCACCGACTCTGCCATTATCTTAGAATCATAGATTCATAGAATAGCTAGTTTTCGAAAGGACTTTAAGATCATCAAGTTCTAACCCCCCCTCCCGTGGACAGCTTGTCCCAGCTGTCAGCCACCTGAGGTATGCTGACTATCTCCTTTCATCATGAATGTGGTAATAGTAGCAAAAAAGGGGAACCTATGCCTATGTACAGCAAAATCTGCTAACACAAGCAGCCCTAATGATGATGTTGTATCACACATCTGAGATAATGTTTGCTGAATGCATCAAAATCAGTACAGTGAATCATGCACTCTCCTTGTGTTCCACAAGAACATAAGCTCTCTTACTTTGTAAAATTGGTTATCTCTCAAGATAAATTTAGAAGTTTCAGATTATAATCCTTTTGAACCTGAGAACCCTGATGCTGACTTGTCTTCATCTTGTTGTGATGCTCAGGACAGCCAGTCACGGGTCTGCATCTCATTTTAATAAACACTTTATAAATATAGAATAAACAGCTTTTAAGTATGAGGCAATATATGGATACAGACTGATCAGGAATGTGAAGATGTACCTTAGCTTTATAAGCAGTCATAATAGCATTGCCACTTTTTTTCTTTTTTTGTGTTGGCAAAAGACAGCTAAAGGAAGGATTTGAAGGATGATAATGAAGTAACTATCATTCTGCACTCTAATTACAAGGATGCAACATGAAACTACTGGACTCCTTCATTCTAGTGGTTTGGGTTGTCCAGTGTCTGGAAAAGAAAAGTTGTTGTGTCCCGAGCTTCCCTAAAATCAGTGACTCTTTTCCAGACATAGTGGTTAGCAGTCACTGTTTCAGCAGAGGGATTCCTGACATGAGACGTCTGACTTTTGCTTATAGAGTGGCTGATGACTGATTCTGTAGTAATTTGGGTCTCAACTAGGCTCAAACTCTACAGACTGCAATGGATTGGGGCTAGACCCTGATCTCTGCTCTGTTTCCCAAGTCACTGAGGTGGACAAGTAA
>JBAFWW010014952.1:6896-33930 GCA_036873685.1 Agapornis canus
GGGTGGTTTAATGTGAGGTGTCCCTGCCCATGGTAGGGGTGTTGGAATTAGATGACCCTAAGGTCCTTTCCAACTCAAACCTTCCTATGATCCTATGATTCTATGCCCCCAGTCTCACAGTTCTTTGAGGAGGACTCAAGGAGTTTCATGAAATAGCACAGAATTTCCTGGGCTGGTCCCACCAATCCCACTTGTTTCAGCTTTAAAAAAAGACAACCGATGCCTTGGTTCTAGGGAATGGTAGGACTGAAAATGGAGCTGAATTTCAATGCCTGCCAAGAACAAATGTTTCACTAACAGAAATATTTTTCCCTGTTGATCTTCTGTAGCATGGCTGCTCTGTGGCAGTCAGGAGTATGATGAGCTCAGGGCATAAGAGTCCTCTTAAAATCAACACTTAGCCACCAGAATTGGGGCTGCTAGGAATTATATTGGACACAGGAGCCATTTTTAATGTATAGCCTATGACAAACCTGATTTACAGATTAAAATAACAGTATTATGGCATTTATAGAATGTATAAATTTAAAGCTGAACTGTACTGGCCATAAAATTCAGGATGCTTTTGTTACAGCTGTGCCTAGCAGCAGAACAATACAGCAGCTAAGCATCACAATTAATAACCTCCAAGTGTAACACATTCAAAAATCAGGGTCCCTTCAGAGTGCGTTACCAGGTGACATGAACGTTGCATTGTATCATGTCACATGAGATTTCCTTCAGGCAACAGCTCAGAGCTGACATAAGCAGATGTAAAAGACAAAGCTGAGAACATTTAGTAATATGGAATCAAAGAAAGACCACATGGTCTTATTATTTGGGTTTAACTATTGTTCTGTATTATATACTTATCACAGGCCTTTCATTTTCCTTTAGCTTGATACAGAGAAAAAATGGTCACTAAGAATTCTAGTCCTTAAGTGTGATTATACTGTAATATTTCTATACTATTTTGCGTCAGAACACATAAATAGAGTTTACATGAGAGTTTTTAAGATATATGCATTTTGTATGAAAGGCTTTCTCCAGGCAGGCAAACCAGGATGTTTTGCAGTACCAGTTCTCTCTCGAGCAGGGATCAAAGTTCTCAATTAATTTCCAACATGGGTATTACTGGGTCAGTAATTCCCATTCTTGTTTGAAAAAAATCACACTAGAAAAACAGCATACTTGAAAAATGCAAGGGGTCAGTTGGGGGAGCAGAGCCGCAGGGTGGGATCCCAGCCAGGGATAAGCTTTCAGTTCCCATTGCCTGCTCCCCTATTAGAGACCAGTAGGAATTCTGCATGTGCTCTGGTCCATGCCAGGTTTGTGGAAGTAATGATAAAGTTAAAGGCTGCTGAAAATAAAAATCCCCAGAAGAAATTCTTAGAAAACATCATGCAAATTGAATTAACTGTGGCTGCTATGATGACTGTATTTAATTTGCAGCATCTCTTGATTATATATGGCAAGGGATAGCATTGGCACCACACTACTAAGAAACAGCTAGTCAGACAATACAAGTCTACCACTGCACATTGAGTAATTAAGTATCCTGTTCACCTTGTTCACCTGAGTAGTAACCACTGGCATGTATACAAAAATCATCCATCATTCCTAACCCTTTCTCAGCAGGATGCATAGCTCTCCATCCCCATTATGCAATTAGGGAACCTGAAGTCCAGGTTTAAACATTGCTGAAGTCACAGAGATGAAAATAATTACTGTCATGGTCTTACATCCACCCAAGTCAGAAAAGCAAGAGCTCAGTAGTGAAGTTCCTGCCCCACAAAAATCAATAGCTAAACTCCATCCTTACCCCTGTTCCTATTCACTGAACCATAATAATGACAAGGGAGCTATTTGCATGTTTAAAGAAGCAGAACTGAATGCACATAGACCCCTTATAATTAGTTTCACAGCAGCTGACTGTAAAACCCACGTAATTTAGGTTCAAATAATATATACTTTTTAAAAATCCTGGAATGCACCTCTGTCTGTTTTCTGGCTCCAAAATCATAAAACCAGCACAGTGTAGCTGAAAAGTGTTCAACCCAACAAGGTAGAATGCTGGGCTTTGGAGGAACATATTGTGAGTCTGAAAGCTGTATAATCAATTAGCATCCTACTGGAAATCTGACAACCTGTTGTGACCTGTTAGGAGGCATTCTGTGCTCTCAATAGCTGTGGCTGTAGGGACCATTTACACAGATACGAGGTATGCTCCTACAAAGCACAATATGGTAAGGTCAGCTCTTGGTTTTGTTTCTAAGTGCTTTTCCAAGATGGTTTTCTCTCTGGTGGAATGAATGTGGCAGTGTGGCTACAAAAATGGCAACACTGTATTTCACATAGGTGGGGTGAAAAGTCATTCTCACTAGGAAATGAACTCATGACCTTTTCAAGGAAAGGTAAAGCTAAAGTTGTTAAAGTTTGCATATAAGATGAACTAAATATATCATGGAGTAATAGCTCAAGAGGGCAATAACAACATAGCCTGACTAACAGCTCCTGCTAATGCAAACATAATGTGCTGTGTAAAAAGAGATTAATCAAGTTTTCCTACTGGAAAACTGACAGCCTGTCGTGACCCATTAGGAGGTATTCTGTGCTCTCAGTATCTGTGGCTACAGGGACCATTTATGAACTGCCAAATTTGGGTGACTGGTAATACTACACCATGACAAAAATAAAGTCTGTGATGGGTATCACATTTCTGGTTCTTTCCAGCACTCTGCTTATAGACATCTCTCTTTCATTCATGATCTTTAACGTATGTACATAGTGTGTACACATACATGCACCTTGTGTTAGCTGCAAGGTAGTGTATTAACTATGCAGTTTAAGCAGAAACCTTTCCCAGTTCCTAGAGCCACTGTTTTTTGTTTCATGATCAGAGGTTCATAAGCTCAGTTTTCAGCAAGGAAGCACAATTAAAAAGTGTAAGTACCTCCAAATCATATCTGATTCCCTTCACAAAAACAGAGAAAACAACATAGTTCAGATTATAATTTAATATCAGAGATGAGTAAATAG
The DNA here is from genome assembly GCA_036873685.1 of Agapornis canus. Lineage (NCBI taxonomy): Eukaryota > Metazoa > Chordata > Aves > Psittaciformes > Psittacidae > Agapornis > Agapornis canus. The sequence goes on from JBAFWW010014952.1 coordinate 9,915, forward strand.
GACTTAATGACAATATCAGCAGTCTTCAATCAGGGCAACCTCAAGTTGCTGGCTCATCTCTTCTATAAACTGAAATCCACTCTGATTAGACTCCATTTGGCATTCTGCTGTGCATTAGCCAGTTAATGTAGTGCTTTTACTAGCTGTACTCAATGAGGCAGCAGGCATGCCTTCATTTTTAAGCAAAAACTTATCTACATGTCTATAGATGATCCTCCAAGTGAAACAGAAGATCCTCAGACCTGTTTGCTTTCATTTGAGTGTTTGAAAATATTGTATCCTGCAGTGGAAGGTACAACACAGCTCCCTGAAAGCCAGCCTGCCACATGGAATGTGCTGTGTTTAAAAAAAAAACAAACCCAAAACCAAACACAAAACCAAACAAACCAAAACCCAGGCTTTCCACACAGTAATAGTTTAAGATATCTTGTATTTTTCTCTGCTGTGTTTATTGCACCTCTCTTACATATATAGCATTGTGACTATTAGGAATTTAGTGGATGAAGCAGCTAAGTGAACACAATAAATTTTAAGCAAGTTTCACCTAGCTATGTTCTTAATTAAAGGAGTTTTCAGTGAATTACAGTCTCTTCAGCTAATTGATTTAATGGCCCTATATAACTCCAGTACATCAAAAAACACTGGGGGACTAACTCATCACCCCACTGCCACTGCAGCTATTGATCCTAGCGCAAAGCCAATGTCAAAGGCCATCAGATCAGAGTTAGAACCCTATGCATTTATTTCTATAAGATAATAAGGTATACTGTAATGATTTGGTATCTCTAAGTTGATGGAGGCTGGCCCATGCAATCTTAATTATAATTACCTGTTTAATCCCAAAGACTCCACAAATCATGAACATTTTTACTAAAGCCCACTCAAATAAAGATGTTGGCAATGCAGATGCATTATCATGGTATATTTATCTTTATTTTTCCTGAAAGAAACCATGTCAACTGGTCTTAATGTAACTAACCATGTATGAGATCACTTAAGTACAGACTTCCAACAGTAGTGTTGTGGCAATTTTGAGGGATATTTAGCACAATATTTAGAACAAAGCCCTGGCTGGGTTTGGAGCCCCTTTTGGGTTTAAGTCTTATCTGGTTAGTTTGATACTAGCTTGGGCATATGCACAATGATCTACAGGCACTCCTTTCACTGCTGATCAGGGAGACTTTATTTTAACGATGACAAATTCAAAATATTTTGAAGTTATACTTCACAGTTGGACATGATGTTTGAAAGGAGGCAACATCCCCTACTGTCAGTTAAAACTAACTGCTAAAAATCACTTATTATATGCATTCTTCTTTAATTCTCAGTCTCAAGCATGATAGTTAGCATTCTAGTGATAAGATGTTAAACTTGCCCTGTGATTATGTTACTAACATGGGTATAGCACAAAAATAATCATGAAAAGCCAGTACATGTTGCTATGACCCCAAAACTTCAATAGATTGCACTATTCCCCCAAGATATTCTTGCCATAAAATTTTTAGAAGTCAAGGTTCAAGCAAATTAGCTGGTAGGTAGTTAGCAGCAGCAAAATCTCAGATAAACCCAAATATTTACATCCCCATATGCAAAAAAGAAAGCTGCAAAGGTGCAATCTGAAGCACGATAAAACTATAATGTTTTTCATTTACAGAAGCAGAAGAGAGAAGAGAATAAAGTCAGGCATGGCGGATGGGTTTGAAGTACCCCCCTACATCTTTCTGTTGTATCTACTACCCCAAATAATCATTACAACAGAGTTAAGGCTCACAAGTGTGCCACCAGTTCTCAGAGAGTATCATGTACTTTTAAATTTAAATCTTGGACATCAGGGAATAAAGAATTAAGAGTTCTTAAACCTTAGGATTTCTTAACTGTTCCCTGTTACTTAAATCTGTATCATAACATTTAACAGAAGACTGTGGAATTAATAAACATCTACCATTTCACATGAGTATTATGGAATGAAGTCTAACATCTCTTTACTAAATCAAATCTTGGTTGACTGTGAACTCAACCTTGAAGTGTACTCCTTTAAGATAGGAATACCTCAGTCTTCATCTTCTGGTCACACAGCTCCCAGCTGACTACATGAAACCTGGACTGCATCCAGATAATGCAAGCATTCAAGACAATGTATGCCATGGTGATTGTTCACACTGTTTCCTTCTCTGTAGTTTTTTGATACTTCATCCATTGAACAATTTGTGAGGAGTCTTGTCACTTTAGGGAATGCCAGAGGGTGTACAGCTAAGGGGGTCGGTTTGTATCTTAACTAAATTGAGCCACAGAAGAGAAAAACTGAGGTTTGAAGTGACCACTAGTAAAAACTTGTTCAAAGCAAGTCTAACTTCAAAGTTGGATCCTGTTTCTCAAGGACTTGTCCAGCTGTGTTTTATAAACCTCCTAGCACAGAGATCCTGCAGCCTCTCTGTGTATCCTGTTCCCTGCTGCACTGCTCTTACAATGAAAAATTATTTCTTTACATGCAACTAAAGTTTTTCTCATTGCAACTTGTGTTTATAGCTTCTTGTCTTCTCCCTGTACACTTCTAAGAAGGTCCTCGCTCTGTATTTTCCTCTAACCCCCTCTTTAGGTAGTGAAAGACTGATTATATCCTCCTGAGCCTTCTCCAGGTTAAATAAACCTTATACATTGTATGGTCCAGCCTTTGACTACCTCAGCAGCTCTCCTGCTGTCCTCAGGCACCCCAGACTAGCTGCAATGTTCCAGACCAAACCATGCTGTAAGATGCAGTCTCAGAAATGCCAAGTAGAAAGGAAAGCTCAGTTCTTTTGTCCTTCTTGCTCTTCAGCAAGCTGTCCTGCTCCAAGAAAGGCAGGAGCATTACAATCACAGCCTCAAGTCTACATTAGCACTATTTTTGGGTACTTTACATTGATAAAGTATGCTTATATAGAAACCAAGAATTTTCTGTAATCATATGTATTTTATCCATTATTCTCTTACCTTACCATTTTCCCTGTAAACTCTGATTATTGTGACATTTTGGCAGGACCATTCTGTGGGCAGTTCTTTCCCAATTCAGCTAAAGCAATGTGATGAGAAGCAGAAAAGATTGCAATATGCTGACATTTTAAATGTGCTTTTGAAGAGGCCTTTGGGCACAGATGTTCCATAAAACTGTATTTATTATTATAATAATCTGCTGAAGAGTGCAGCTGTTTATTCAGGGGTCTGAATATTGAAGACTCCCTAAATCTAATGCTTCTGAGTCTGCCCCACTCACCGCACATCCAACACTAATAAGAAATACAAATTTGAAAACTCTGTAGATATCAATGCATTTTAGAGCACCATGGAATAAACATTGGCTTACAGTATAAATGCTGCTATAAGAAATCTTTCAGATGGAATCTCTTCAACATACAGGTGATGTCAAAAAGCTTCTAAGGAAAAGACTCAAACCAACAGTGCAGAGGTGCTATCTTAGTTTAATGCCTAACTCACAGAACTAATTAACATTAGATACCTGTAAGTACTATGGCTTGTAACAGAACTGACACACACAGACAAAAGTATCTGATTCATCAGCTTTCTTCAAAACATGGAGGAGATGAAAGATTAAACCCACATGACTTTTTAGACAATGTTATTGGTCATGATTTCCTGATTCTGGTTTGGGGAGGAGAACAATAATTTGAACATCAGAAATGTGCAAAATCCATAATAAAAGTGTGTCACTTGTTTTTTCCCCTTAGATGATATGGCAACTCCTTGCTCAAACATCAGAACTGGATTGCTGCTATAGGATGCCATGATTGAACAGTTTTCTCTCAGTCTATACAGATACAAGAGACTGCAGAGCAGCTAGTAAAAAGCCAGTTTTAAGTGCAAACTATTCTCATCTGGACTCACAACTATTTTGCCTGACTATAATTATCTCTTCTGATTATGTCCCCTGGAAAGCTGAGTGGAATCCAGAGCTTTTCTGTCTTTGCTATATGGGTGCCACAACAAGAGCTTCCTTGGAAAGCTTTTCCTTAAGTGCTGAGCTCATCCTCAGCAATGAGCACTGGGAGCCCTCAGAGCACCTGGCTCCTTAAACAGGTGTTTGGCATATGAAGCAGGGAATTCCCTGCTGCAGATAAAGACTGTGAACAACCCAAATCACAACAATTATTTGACTTTATCAGCCTCGACAGGGTTCAAACTGGCATGTATTGGTATTCACCACTACTGTAAGGAGCAAACACTGAGGAGTCTCTGAAGGAAACTGACTGTAGCTCTACAAACCTCCTTTCTAAGCCTGTTCTTTTATACATCATGTTCTCAGCCCTTTCTGAGAAATCCAGATTCTCTATATCCACTCAGTAATGAAAATGTGTTATTCTTAGAGATATTAAATTCATATGCTATTGTAATTCGAAAACCATTGTATTCCACTGTGGAAGCATTGTTTGTTCATTTATGAAGTCTGAAGTCTGTAGGTTTACTGGGGGACTAAAATATTGCTGAAACCCTTTGCCTGCTCCTCCTCATTTTTGTGGAAAAATCTAACTGAAAACTGCTAATTTTTCACTTCATAGAATCATAGAATAGTTAGCTCCAATTCCCCCTGCCATAAGCAGGGACACCTCACACTAAACCATGCCATCCAAGGCTTCGTCTAACTGTAATAGTTCACTAGCACAGCTTTCCTTTGGGCCCAGAGTTTTACACTCTGCATTTGACACTTAGATCATGATGCAAATACCCATGTCTAAGCACTAGAAGGGATTTATTCTGTGATGACACAAAAGGCATCAAAAAGTCATTTGAAAGAGATTCAGCAAGTAGTCTGGTGTGCATAAAAAAAGGAAAATGATGTATATAAGGATAATTAAAAAAAAAAATCTCCTTATAGAATTGCTCTGACTTATTATACCCACCCAGTGAACAGCAGCTTGTCCTTATGAAAGAAGTTATGCTTTCCACAATGTTCACAGGTCCCTCTCATGGCACTTTATATTTCTTTACTGCACAACAGAGTAAAGACTAGGAAAAAACCGCAGCTGTGCTTTATTTCAAAGTGCTGTACAATACAGACTGCTGTAACAGTCCTTTGGGTTAAGTCCAAGATAGTGACAACTGATGTCATCACCTGATAAAGGTGAACATACTTAAATATGACTATACTGTTCTCAGAGAGTGCTTTTCTAGATCAGATGCCTGATAAGAAAGCAGATAAGAGTTTATTGGGATGGAAAATCCATGAGGACATTAGCAGTTATGTTCTTGCATAACTGCATACTTCTCCATTTAAACTGCTGCTGCATCTACCCCAGAGGAAATCCTAATCACTGTATAAAGAGAGTCCCAATACAACAAACAATTTAAGCTTGAAAGTCAATATTTAGTTGAATGTGTGGGAGTACTAAATGGGTACAGATGTGCTCACGTTCTGGGGTTTGCGTCAGCAGATACATTCACTTAAGGTACAGGAAAATGTAAACAATCCTTAATGCAGCGAATCCAATGTACTTTTTGCAAGTCTATGTACAAGACAAGACCAAGTGCTGGCAAAGAACTTCACAATTAGAAAACAGAACAAAAAGCATTCTAATTTTGAATCTTCTTCTGGAGATCAAATATTGGAAAATCTGCGCCAAAACGGGGGTGGGGAAGTCAAGGACAAGTCAAAATCTCCTGTACAAATTTGAAGGAGAAAGGGAGTAAATGTTGCATTAAGCAAACAAGCAAATAGGATGTAAAATTTTCAGACAGCACCATCTCCATTGGATGAATGCATTGAGACTGTCCCACAGTCATTACTGGGAGAGGGATCTAGAACTCTGAAGAGGCTACAGCTCGTCCAGGAAACTAATCAGCTACTTGAACTGGTGCCTGCTAAGGTCAGTACTCACAAAGTTTCACTGTTTTAGCCTGACCTTGCTTCTGCAGAAGCCTTTACAACACCAGTGAGGTACCAGAACACTGCAGCAGGGTGGGCTGCTTACAGTTATTCGTGGCTCTGATTAGCCACAAAGGCCCTTTGTGATGATGTTAAACACATCCCATTTCCCAGCAATGACCATGTTCTTATCATCAAGAGGAAATACCTTCAAACCCTTTTGTTTCAAACAGATAAAGCAAACAGGAAATACTCAGCTACCTTGCTCCCAGTCTTTTGCCATCCATGTTTCTACTTCCTATGTCTATTTTGGGACAGAACTGTTTAAGAAAACTGCTTCTCAGGTTTCACTTATGCAGGCAGCTTGAGCCCCCAGTATCTCACTGCCACCTTCTACCTTCATGGTGGGGAAAAGAGCAGGAGCAAAAGGGGGATTAAAACAGGAGTGTGTTCATAACATCAGCTTCTTTCAGCTACTGCCCTTCCTTCAACTAAAGGCTACTTTTCATAGCCCAGAGAAATGGTTCATGAATATTCCCCCTGTAGTGACAGTCTGGGATTCTTTGACCGTAGGAGCTGGGCATGCAGGAGCGGGCATTTTTTTTACTCTTTATACAAACAATCCCAGCTGTTCCATCAGCTTTTTGAGGAAAGTTAACCCCTGGCTCCATGTGTTTGAAACAACCCAAAGAATTTCATGCAGTCCAACAATTTCCTGCTGCTTTCAGAAAATTTGGAGGCATTAATACAACATGAAAAAAAAACCCAAAAAGATTAATTCTTGTTTGTATATCAAATATAAGGATAGAAGGATTTTGGGTTTGTATCACACTAGTGCATGAAACAGGAAAATAAACGAATGGGAACTTAAGACCCTTGCACAGAGATGGTAGCCTAAGAATGGTTGTGGTTTCTGCTTATAAAGAGCTTCAGAGACTGGAAAGTGTAGTGCAGAAGTGTCACATCTTTGCTGTTTTCTTAGAGAATACTGCATTTTTTTTTAATGCCAACATCAGGGCAGCTGACAAGGAAAAGGCCAAGATAAGGGTGCTCTGATCAGGGAATTTTCTACACTATTCTGTCCTTTCACCAGTTCTGTTTCCTCAGGGGAAAAAAGAATCAGTGCGAAAGTGTAAGAAATTTCCAGATACATTGCTTAAATTGAATTATATTTTTAAAAGGAAATCCATTAAACAATTCCTACTAGTTTACCAGGTCAGTTTCCACCTCATCCGTGTCTCTCATTTTATAGCCCCATAGCTGTCTTCAGGTGTTTAATTCCTTCCCATTAATCTCTAAATAGCTTTGACTCTGGCAAAGATTTCACAGTAAGTCTATAGATAGACACTTCTGCATGTTAACACTGAAGAACAGAACCCCACAGCCATACATACTCAGCTTTAGATGTATTAGTGATGAAGACAGCTTTGAGAGGCGTTTTACATCCTTAAGCCTGTGGAAAACAGAAAATACCTATGAAGCAGAAACACTTACCAGCTCTGATTTTTTTCAGAATGACACTGTATTCAGTTCAGTTACAGATTAAATTGATCCCAAGACTTACTCCAGTTTCAGCTGAACTAAATAGCAGTGTTCTCACCAGGAGAATCAACACTGCAGGTAATAAGCACCAAAGAAAGAAAAGGGCTGCTGTTCATCTCTGGGGTTTCTCTATGTACCAGAGGTGACAGCAATAATGGAGCTCTCTTCTTTGTCTCTTTTTAAAATTTTCTCCAGCTAAGGACACTAGCTTTGTGCTTTTCCATTAATCTTCCACCTGCAGCCTCAAATCCGGGACAGACAGACTAGAATTTGCTGTATGAAGGATGCTTTTATTAATCATATAAATATTTGTATGTGGTGCAACACTTAGCCCAGACACATAAATGTTTCAGTGGGATGAGATTAAAAACCAGTCTACAGGCTGATACAGAAAGAAGTGCTCAGTGGAGTCATTACAGTCAGCAATGAGGTTATTCCCCACTCTGATGTTAAACCTGCTGCAACTCCACCAAAGCTATCATCCAACAGCCTCTGGCAATACCACCTCACTAATAGGTTTAAACAGCTTAGTTTAATTATTATCATCAGTTTGTGAATGTCTTCAATTCTGCCTCATGGTAAAGATACTTTATGCCAAATACAATGTTCTATTTTGTGCAATCTATGTTTCTGAATTCAGTTCATGTTTTGTTTTGAGCTGATTCAAAGTGAAATTGTGTTCAATTTTCACTTTGGCCATGCAATAGACAAAACAGCCCTTCAGCCTTAGCACTCTGTTGCCAGGTACCAAATTGCTCAGGGATGACTTACAGACTCAGTTTTAATTCTGAAGAAATTGGCTGGACTCAGGTTTCACTTTTGAAGTTATTTACAATCCATTTCTGTCAAGAAGAAAGAAAAAACAAAAACAAAACAATCAAACAAAACAAAACAAAACACAAAACAAAACCAAAAAAAACCAAACCAAAACAAAACAAAAAACCCAACAAACCCCAAACAGATATTAATTACATTTTCAAGTTCTGAGTTATTTATTCAGGTAAATAACTCATGTTCCTTTTGTAGCAAAGGAAAATGAGCTAACAAAACAGACTTGCAGATAAAGGTATTTAAACTTGACAGTGTTTAGGTACCCTAGCAAAGACCTGTTGCTTAAAACTAGCAATCAACAGAAACACTGCGTGACCATGGATGCAGCAGCATTCAGTCTCCTAATTTTCCTTGATTTGGTGAAGATATCCACTTTGTATAGCAGCTTTTCTGATCATCATATGAGAGAACTCAGAATGCAGATCTTTCAGCTTAAATAGCATAAGGGGTTGGATCAGCCAGCTCACAGCTCATTCCCTGAGGGACAGCCGTGCTGAACTTACAAGACAACTCCCCCTCCCTGTGTACCAGGAAGACTGATGCAGCTTTTCCATCTTCTCAAACTATACGCATTTCTCTGCTCTTAAAGTACTCTGTTGTCTCTCGAGCAGACCATCTGGGGGCAGTCAGTTTGGCACAGAGAGTAAAAGAATCAGTGTATTTTCTGTGGAGTAAAAAGAGTGAACACAGGAATAAAGTCCCTTTGACAAGGCAGCTTCACAGCTTTCATGTTTCCTTTTTTCCTCTTTTGAATTAACCACATACCTACTCTTTTCACAGAGCCTGAGTAACACTTGCACTGGAGCAACCTTGATATTATTTTCTGGGCTCCTTATGTTGCTATGTAAACCTAGTCTGTATCAGTGTTCTGCAGTCTGTGGTCTGCAGAAATACTACGGACTAGTTCTCAATTTGGGATATTGGAATATGTAATATTTGGGATACTATGGACTATTCCATAAGGTAACACAGAAAAGTAAGATAACTGTCAATTAGTGCAAATTCACTGTCCTAGGGCCAAGAGCTCAGTGATCTCCTGGTCAGGAGAACTGGAAAGCTGCCAGACCAGGATGTCTTCATTTCTGCCCATGTTGTGCACTATTGCTGGGCCTTCTGTAGTCAGCAGCACCAAAACAGGTAAACATTTACTCTGCAACTGTCACACACCAGCTCCCACCTTCTAAAAGATTTAAAAGCTCACTAGCAGATGGTGAATTTAAACAACACGCCTATCTTGTGGCTCCATTTTGACAGAGAAACTGGTTTTCCCTTGAGGGCTCCACTTACCGTAAATATAATTAAGGCTAAACACATTATCTACTGCATATCATCATTATAAACCGCCATTTGCTTTTAGCTTTGTCTTTGGGTGTAGTCTGTTGTAGACATAAACCATTCCTCAGTGATTAGGATGCTGCATCTGTACATCTTAAAACCATTTTTAAGTGGTGGGCAGGATTAGATGCTACAGACTCTAAAACACAGTACAATACTACTCAAAAAATACTCCAAAAGGTTTTAAATCCTGTTCTAAATTTAATCCAGAAAGGCTGTACTAAGCTGGCACACCAAGCTGTCTCAGAAGGGGGACAAGATGGTGGTACTGAGTTCCCAACAGCAGATAAACCCATCTTTGCATTTGCCTTCCTCATCAGCCTTGTTTTTGTGGTCATGATGAGTGACTTTGTCAGGAATACGTGTAAAATGCCTAAGTCAACATTTCCTGGTTTTGTCCTTAAAGCAACTTTTGCTCTCAGAAGTTGCCAGCAGGTCAGGGTACTGATAAACTATCCTTCCAGATTAACAGGGAAGGATATAATTTTTCACACTTGTGTGTGTGTTTGAGTACGTGCCAATTTAGTTTCACTGCTTCCTCTGCAAAAAGCATGTTGCAGAGATTGACATATGCTATGAACACATCTCCTTCCAGCAGATCTCCTTACAGTCTTTCCTTATGAGATAACGAGAGGGGGAATCCAAATCTGAACTCTCCAATTCTGGATCACTTGGGTGTCTCCTTCTTCACAGAACTACTGAAATACCCAGAAGTACCTTCCCTAAACCATAAAAAGGAAGATCTGACAGTAGGCTGTTTGGATATGTAAAGCCACTCTTCACTTTCTCAATCTCTTCTTCACACTCTGTCTTAGCCTAGCAAAGCCCCACACTACACCCCAGTGCAAGAACACTGCTCAGAGTAGCAAGCTGACAAGATCAGGCAGAACGTGGCTGATCAGCCCATGCAAAACCATCAATGAGGTAACATCTGGGCCTTTCTCTGCTGTCAGTCATGTAATCCGGGTTTTGTTAATTCTGCTGATTAATGCTGTTTCAACAATCCAGAGACAGGTTGCAGGGGCAGATGGGAAAGTGTCACAGCTGACAGATATGGGGAAAAATAGTATTCCTGAGCTGCTCAACACACTGGCCTGTCTGACTGCTACAAGAAACTATTAGCCATTGTGCCATAAGCTACTAAGGGAGCACTCAAACAGCAGAACAAGAGGAATACTTCTATTTGCTCTGCAGAAAAACCTCTGTATTTCACAACAGTGCACTGGCTGATCTAGCAATCATTCATTTGACTTTTTCCTGAAAAAATAAAATTAATTGGGTGCCAGGAACAAGGAAAAAGACCAGGTTCAGCAACAAAAGGTTTTATTATCTTTTAATTTCTTGCTTTATCTTTGTTACATTCCTAACTGATAGAGGCACCAAGAAACAGATGCATTATAATATATTGCTCTGACCACTATTTTTGCAAGACTTAATGAGACACAGAGCAGTGCAAAGCATTTCCAGAGCTACATAATCTAACTTACTCTTGTTCAATTAGTATTTTTTGAGAAGAAACACTCCCCCTCCAAGCAGGGCTGCTCAAGAGTAGCATGCTGTGTTAAAATTAACCTACTCTCTTATCTGTCCTGTGCATGAATTCCTTATGCTCCAGAAGTGAAACCATTTGGTTAGGTGAACCAGTCTGTCTTTTGATCCTTTGGTATTTAATCACTAGGTTTCTAGTCTGTGAGAAATATCCAAGAAGCAAACACAGCACCTCATGTACAGCAGTGAAATCCTCCTAAGAACAGTGCATATTAAAAGAGAGGGAAGATCTGGGAATGAATGAGGCTGGCTGCGCTCTGTTAAAGATGATGTGCTTGGTGCCACAGTGTCAGTAATAACACTGTGGCTGAGTGCTCATGATTTCAGTCCTCAAAGGAAGGACTGCTCATGGCTGTTGCATGTCATCTTTGATGAAAGGCAAACAAATGACAAACCTATTTTACCAGGGAATGATTTTGCCACTTCTCTCTGCACATGATCCTTATTTGCCCACAGATGTAAAGCTGGCAGCAGAGACATTATTGATTAAATTTCTGCATAAAAAATACTGCTCTCTGTAATGATCCTTAAGTAAAAATATATTGAAGTGGTGACTTAGTACTTACTTCCCAGTTTAAGTAGGGGGCATACCTGTGTGCATATTGGGACCATCACAAAAGCATTTCCTTCTTGCCCGAGGCCAACACCTTACCTCAGAGGACTTCTCAGGACCCTGCTTCAACTGAAATTACTCCTAACCAAGTAACAGCTTCAACCTTCAATACAGCACAACTTGCAGAGCTGACTCATGCCATGCTGAAGCAGTTCTCTGTATATTTTTTATTTCAGCCTACCATAATTCAAATACACTTGAAAATGGCATTAGAGAGCTTCAGAGACTTCAAAACTCAACTGCATAAGTGGAGTAACTCAGCTTATGTTTGAAATACCCTATGCTGGCACAAGGACACCTTCATCTCTCTGATGGTTCCTCTTAACAACCCTCATGAAGATCAATTAGTTTCTGCATTTATTGGCCCAACCAGCCTCATCAGTTCTTATGGGTGTGTAATTTCTGCCTTTTGGTGGTGGTTTTCAGTTATTTTACTATCACCAAAGAAAGGGATGTTTAATGGCTCTCTCAGTAAAGCCAGAACAGTTTACTGTCCCAGTGAAAGACACGGTAGCCCAGCCAGCTAGGTACCAACAATGTACAGGCAGAATGCTTGTCTCTTCATGCCAGTAAAAAAGAAAGTGGATCAGTCTGGTTTTCACTTGACCATACTGATCACAACTAGCAACATCTCCAGAGTATGTGACTGCTTTTTCATGTCATGTCGCCTGAAGAATAATGACTGCATTAAAAAGGGTTTAAACCACGACAAAACCCGAGGCTTCTAAAAGTGAGAAAGAGACATGACAGATTGTATTTGTCTTGTCAGTGGCTGAAGCAGAGATCTGGAGCAATGCGGACTGTAGGTGGCAGCATCCAGTAACCCAGCTGCAGGGTGAACAGAGCCCAGAGGAAAGTCAATTCGGGGTTTGTTGGGCTTGAATCCACAACCTATACTGCAAGTGCATTAGTATCTGTACAATTTCAGTCTGAATTGTCTGTTTTAATACAATATTTATTCTACTAATCAATGTATCGTTAATCTGTATTTGAGTTCTTGATCTTTATGACCTTGCTGTCTATGTATTGTTGTCACATTCTCATGTAACTCTAGTTGCCTACTTTGCAGGTAACTTGTATAAATTACCTTTCAGCAATGCCATCTTCATGAACACAGTCACCACACAGAAAAGCTAAGGACAGAGGTACAGGAAACCTTGTTCTCTCTAGGTGGAACCTCTTTTCTGGTGGAGTTTTGTTAAGTGCTCTTGAAAGCCCAATCAAGAGAAAGGGCTAAAAAGATATGATCCTATACTGTGAAATGGAGTATCTGTTCAAACAAACAAACCAACCAACCCCAAAATAACCCAAACAACAAAAATCTGTGACTAAGGTTAATTAATGGCCCATTTAGTCAGAGGGTGGTGAGGCACAGGAACAGGTTGCCCAAATAAGTTATAAATGCTCCAGCCCCAGCAGTGTTCAAGGCCAGGGTGGACAGAGCCTTGGGTGACATGGCTTAGTGTGAGGTGTCCCTGCCCATGGCATGGTTGGAACTGGATAATATTAAAGCCCTTTCCAATACCCACTATTCTATGATTTAATAGCCTCTGGGAACCTTCCCCATGCAGGCACTGGACAACACAGCACCTCCCTTACTCTTGGGACTCCTCCTGGCTGTAGGGACCTGAAGCCCCTCTTCTTGAACGATAGCAGCAATGAGATTCTGCATATTTGCACATTTCACATCCCTTTTCCTTGTAGAACCAGACAGGTGTGCATTGACCTTGTTGTGTATGGCAGGGTGCCCTGGAGGGGAAGCAACCTCTAAAGTATTTTGATTGCACTTGCAACTAGTCTGCAAAGCCTGTGCAAAGCCAACACAGCTCTGCAAAGGGACGGGTATTTCTGGCCTGTTTAAACTATGTCAGATTTCCATTCCACATTGTCCACTTTTATAATTAAAGCAATGTAGAATTCTAGGAACAACTGAAATACTGAGATACTTATTCTTCTGACTGCACTGAGTTCGTAGTTAGACGATAATTCAGTCATCCAACCACATACTTTTTCTTACATCAGAAACATCTCTGGCTTGCAAGCCAGCTCTAGTGATCACCTTTCCAGCATCTTAGGCTTTACCATTCAAGTTAATTACTTCCTGAGGGCTAATGGTCAAGTCCTCTTCCTTCTGATATCACTAAGATGATCTCTAAGGTGGTTTTGTCACATACATCATATAGGTAGGAATCCTATTCATTCTTATTGTCTAGAAAAGTCAGAAAGTCCATTAAATTAAGCAGAAGCTTTTACAATTCTTGGACATGCCAAACACAGCCCAACTGCATAATCACTGGTGTCAGCACCAGAGTCATGCAGCAGAATGGGCTTTGTCATCTCTGCATGAAATTTCTCAACTCAGTGTTTTTTCCAGTCTGTGAGTCTACTTCTTCATGGTTCTGGCTCTAGCAGTTGCTAAGGTGGGATAATAACCAGTAGATGCAATTTCATTCTTACCGCAGGATTTGTAGTGTTTCATGCTGTGGTCTATTACTCCAAGGCATGAAAAGCTCAGCAGTAATTGCACAGGTCTCAGCTGACAGCTTTTCCTGCTTGTCCAAGCCAAACTGCGTGGTGCCAAGTTGGAAGCACAAATATTACTACTGGTGGCAGGGGTGTATTAGCATGAAAGTAGAATTTGTTGTGAATGTGAGGACTTCTCAGAAATTACCTAGATAAAAAGAAAACAATGAAACGTTTTCCACACGGGTATTTCTTGCAAACCAAGGCCTAAGTTTACCAGTTTTCCTTTGATTCCAAGATTAATTTTGAATTAAGCTTTTTCCCTGCCTTAGGTTGTCAGTAAGTAAGACTCTGTGAATCACAGAAGACCAGGTTGGAAGGGCACCTCAGGGCTCATCTGCTCCAAACTTTTTTGGCAAAGTCACAGTCTAGCAAAAAGCTGCAAACATCTTTCTGACAGCAGTCTCTGGGCTCTTAGAACTGTTACATTAAAAGGGGAAAAATAAAGAAATTCATGACTTTTGTACTACTAGCTCAGCTGAGCAATGTCACCACTGTGGCTGGGTGCACAGTCCAGTTGCAGCAGGCTGGGGTTTCAGAGCAGATTAGTTGCAGAGTGTACAGTGAGTTTTCAGGTTGCTGCGTGGCATGTGGCTGGTGCTTTTGTCTATATCTTATTTCAACAGGCAAACTACTGGAAAAAGCCTGTGTATACTTTTTCATATTACTGATCCTTTTTTCATTTGGAAACCAGTGTGGAAGTGGTTTCTGCTTTGTTTTGAGCTATGTATTATGTGACACATATTTATTTTGCATATTAAAGCAACACATCTCTAGACCTTATTTGAAAAGAGTAATGCTTCATAGTTGAGTCACTCTGATCCTTCTTGTGTAATCAGTGTTCCAAGAAATATGTTGCATTCAGATACCAAACAGGATAGGCAAGTTCCCAGTCAATAGGATGAATCCTCAGCTATGACAAACTGACATTTTAATTGGGAGAGAAATTTTTTCTACCTGTACTATATTTATGGTAGACAATTGCAGGGATATTCACAGATGCTGATTTCTTGAATTACAAAATACTTCCAATTCCAGATACCATTGACTGCAAACAAATAACTGCTGGTATAAATAAAGGGGAATTGTGTGAACAAGGTCTCTGCTTTTTGTAACCATAAAGATATTCCAGATCTTTCTCCAAGCTTTAATAGGAAAGGACCTTTATTCACTGTTAGTTTTCCAGTAGCAGAGAAGCTGTATAAAAATATAGATTGTCTGTAATAAGATCTCGATTCAACTTTATTCTGTCATGTTTCAACAAAGGTTTCAGTCAGCTGTGCTAGACCCTGAACACAAGCAGCAACAAACAGATAATCATGCTTCAAAGAACATACAAACTATTTAAAAGGGAGCAAGGGGAGGGCGACATCTCACAGTTTCATCCACCTACAAGTAAGGAGCACAGCATGAGCCAGTTGGCTGAAGACCCCTAAAGTCAATGGAGAGATACAGAGAACTCCAGTGTGCTCCGTTTCACCTTCATATGTAGCCTGGCCAAGGAGGAAAGCTGCCCTGCCTTAGCAGGGGCTTGCTGCACTACTATGTGCTCTCTTCTGTGTGCACCCTCAGGATGCTCTTAGGCCTGGGCCAGGCTCCAAACCTCCCAGAGGTTTCACTGGTGCAGTTTCCCCATGGTACTGCCTTACATATGGGTCTGTGTAAGACTCAGTATCTAGAAGTGCTGTTGGCTCTACCAGCAGCTATGCAGGAATCCTCAGGTGAGGTTTCACAGCTTTTATTATACACAATGATCCTTCTGATCTTAACTCCGTGGTTACCACATCCACAGTCAGAAGTAGGGCTATCAACTACGCACAGAAGAAAGTCTTGAATCCAGTTGTCCCATCATATGAGAGACAGTAAGGTAAAACAGGAGAGAAGCCCCCAAATAATTGTTGATGGAGATCCTACATGCAATAAGACGCTATCTTTCGCGATGATAGGAAAAGCAATCAGCCCTTGATGGACTCATTTATAGTAATTATTACACCCTTGTTTGTCTCTGATAGCATATGTGATATTTAGGGGATTGATATATATGATTCAAGGGGGCTGATATAATGATTCAGGGGGACTGATATCATCTTTCTCTTCGCTAAGTATCACACAAATCCTCTTAGAGCAAACAGCATAATTAAGATTGCAAAAGAAAGCCAGTGACAGGCATGTAAATAGAGGTTTAAAATCACTCACTTCTCCCCTAAGCTGAAGAATCACAGTGAGGTTGGTGGGTGAAAAAAGTGAGAAAAGTGTGTATGGCAGGAGACAAGAGAATCTTTGTGTCCTCTCACCTCATCTATAATAAAGGCTGAAGATGTGAAAACGTGTGTGTCCAGTGACACTTGGAACAAGCGAAATGGTGACTGCCTATGTCCTGCACACCTGTAAACACCCCTAAGAGCTTAAACAACTTCAGGATCTTTCACAAGCGTCAGCTTGGCAGCATCATAAGCATATTAAAGGTGTTCTAAATATTTAATCACTTAAGCCACCCTACACCACAGTAAGAATTTCTTGTGCATGAGCATTTCTGGATTCACTCATGTTTTCATCACCTTCAAGATAAAAAAAAAAATAAAGAAAGCTTTCCCCAAAAACATGGGCCCTTTCTCCCACAGATTTACCTCCTGCTTAATTGTAGGGTCTCCAATTGCAATATTACAGTCACAGAAAAGCAAGGAGTGAAAGGATTCCCTGATAGTGGCTACCATCTTCACAACATATAGGAATATACATAATTATTAATGTTTTTATCTATCAGCATTCCTTTTACTTATTCCATATTTCAGCCTCTTCGATACCCTATTACTACCTATTGCATTTATGCATTATAGCTATACCTGTTGGCTTTTAACCTCATCAAATATGTTCAAACCATAGCATACTTAGACATATACATGGCAGCAGTGACCTTTCTCCCTCATCAGAAATGACCAGTGAACCCTGAGAAATAAAACCTTTGCTGAGAAAATGTCAAATAATGTATCTCCCCAAAGCATTTCAGTTTCAATAAAGCAGTACT
The DNA here is from genome assembly GCA_036873685.1 of Agapornis canus. Classification (NCBI taxonomy): domain Eukaryota; kingdom Metazoa; phylum Chordata; class Aves; order Psittaciformes; family Psittacidae; genus Agapornis; species Agapornis canus. Next base: position 27,186 of record JBAFWW010014952.1, read on the forward strand.
TTACCCTCTCTGTTAAAATTAAGTACTATTATGATCAGTCTATTTCCCCCTTTACACGGAGAGAACACAGAGGAGTGACTAACTTGCCCAACATCTGTGAAAATCTGTAAAATCTGTGACAGAACAAATAGTTGAAAAGCAAAAATCAGACCAGCCATGGTTGCTCTTAGCCACCCTTTCGTATTTTTCATTTAGCCTGGAAGTGTGGCTCTTGTCAGGGGAGTTCACAACTACTCTGATGGTGGTCAAAGGTAAACCATAGCATGTGTATAGTGTACAAAGTGCTGAGTCTCCATTCTTGCTGGTGAGGCAAATTTGAGCAAGGACTCTGTACCTGGTCCTTCAAGTCTGAGTGAGAGGCAGGTGATGTGCTTTCACCAGTAACATCAAACCATCCATTAACAACAATCTCTTTTTCAAAGAGTTACTAAATTATGGTAACAAAAGCAGCACAAAAACTTGGCATGCTCAATTGTTCACTCTCTTCTTCCTTTACCCATTGGTAGTTCCTCAGCCATACCCTTCCTATTTTGCTAATTACTGTGCAATCCTAACCTCTCCAGGTCAGGGGCTTCCTGCACGGCTATGGCCCTTTCTTGAGTAACACTTTGTTTGCTCAAGAGCCAAGCAAAGAGCATGGTTTGAACAGGCAAAACACAATGTTCCTGTCCAGTACACTGTGGATGGGCTCCTCTTGTGGAGAACAGTCCTTCCACCAAACAGTTTTGCAGTGGGTTTTAATGAAGCAAAAATGATCCTTAATGGGAAGTTCACGTGGCCACTGTTATACTTGGAGATGTCAGATCTGCGGCATCTAGGGGAGCTGTTTCAATTTTTGTCTTTGTTTCTCACCAGCCATGAGCAATAAACTCAATCAATTTTCCCCAAGTTGAGTCTGTTTTGCCTGTGATGGTCACTAATAAGTGATCTCCCTGTCTATCTCAACCAAAGAACACTGCCATTATTTTTACCTGCCTTCCTGTTGAGGAGGAGAGTCAGAGCATCTGGGTGGCAGTCTAGCAGTTGGCCAAGGTTAACCCACCACAGAGACAAAGCACCTATTTAACAAATAGCTCAGTTCAGCCACAAACCTAGCTACCAAAACGATCTCAGTGATAATGTCATGGGTTACCACCCTGCACAGGTATCTTTGCTAACCTAAGCACAAACACCTAAATGGTCAGAAAGTTAAAGTGATCACTGACTTCGTAATACAGTATCAGAGCCAATATCACACCTGTACCTGTGGCTTTTCAACATTCTCCATGATGGCTTGTATAGAGGCACTATGTGTTAGGACATACACTGTTCTCCCCATTGTCCTCAAGTTATTCCTCTGCTTCGTCTACTAGTCTTTGTCTAGCTTTCAGGTTAGCACAAAGTCAAATTTCTGGGTTATTATTAAAAAAAAAACCCAAACCAACAAACTCATGCAAGCCAGTCACACAACATTCCTTTTACTGTAGAGCAGGTGTGAGCAGTAGGCTGGGACTGTGGGCAAACTGGGGTAATTATACACTGTACCAACCTGACTCGCATCTTCAAATGGATACGCTGCTGAGGCATGACGGCAGGTCATGTGTGCTGCTTCCCTTCCTAGACACAGACACATTGAAAAGGCATGGATGAAGTGATCAACTCCTGAAGCGGTTTTGCTCCCAAGATCTGCCAGAGCTACCTAAAGGTAAGAGCTTTCAAGTTACTTGGGATCAATATTATATTTGCTCCTTAGGGAGTAAAGGGAAGTGGCAAGGATTAAACCAGACAGTGAGCTCAAAGAGCTGACAGCTGTAGCTCTCTGCTGTAAATGTTAACTCTTTATGATTGAATTGAAATCTGCAAGATCTCTCCCACGTTCCTAAAATTTGAAGGCAAAGATTTTTCTCAGAATGTTTTAACTTTTTCCTAGAACAGATCAGAGATGGAAAAGAGGAAAACAAGCTTTCTGATAAGGTTAAGATGAAAAGAGCAGTAAGAATCGAAAGTCAAACTAATCCTCTATGGGAATGGGTTTAGCTTACACATAAGAGCAGCACACATACCTGCTTTCTTCAAATGAATGTTTATTCATAATAACCATGCAAAAGTTGCTAAACCAGGTCCAGATTCTATATGACATGTTACTTGAGCTGTTTGGTCAGTTTTCAATTGAAGGACAAGTTATGGACATTATTTTTACATGGGTATAAATGAAATGCTGGCTACCCATGATTCAATGCTGTTGCTAAAGAAATGTTAACCCATAAAATAATTAAATGGCAAATATCAAATTTGAAGGTGATGATGAACTGCTGGAAACAATTGCGTAAGGCTTCCTTCAACTCCAACAGCTAGAAGAGAATGTGAAAGACAAAATCATGTCAATAAAGGACAACTCAGCATTTCCTATCTTCTGCTGTTTGCTGAAATTTTAAGACAAGGCATAACCAAATGTGGGCCATGACACTGTAGAATGATTCCAGTGTCTCCCCAATACAGGGTTTTCATATACAACAGAGCTAACCAAAACCAAGACTAATTAATTTGCTCATCATCACTGTTGCAGAACAGGAACTGAGCCCATCTTTCCTACACACACACTCCAGTTAATACACAAACCACTGGACAATACTTCCTTTTAGTGGGGAGGTTGAGACTCTATTTTTGTAATGGCAATTAGGGAGGTACAAATTCTAACGCAATCCCAGGGCCCAGGCATGCCCATCCTTCAGAATAAAGGCCCTTTAAATCTGAATAAAGTTGTTCATCTGAGGGAAGCAAGGGATTATACTTCAAAGAGTAAACAAAGGAACGGTATATAAGAGATACATCTGGTTTGCATCCAAGGTGATGGGTCTTACTCAGTGATTTAATTTATAAACTTGACAGAAACATAGGAGTGGCTAATAAAATGTATGAATGAAGAAATAAATCATGGAAGCAGAAGATCTATTACACCCAATAAGAAAACCTAGAGAAATGCTGTGACAGAATTTGTATGTGTTATAATGCTACAAAGCTGTGAAGTTAGAAAATTGTACCAGGAATTTCAGCTACAAGCTGGCAGTTCATTAGCACAAAATGACATTAGAGGAGAAAGACCTACTGCTGGTCAATAAAAGCATAAATACAAACTATCAGCCTGATATGGCTTTGGAAAAAGAAAAAAGTGCTACTGGATTGTTCTAAAATCAGCATTTCCATTAAATATAAGATGACATTCATACCATTATATAGGCTGAGGACAGAGCTCCCTGGCTGCTCAAAGTTAATGATGAATTAACTGTACAGAAACAAGAAAGACTCAAAAGCTTGCTTATCCCTGTGATGGAAAGGCTGCAGAGAGCCAGGAATGTTCTCTGGGCTGTCTTAAGCTGAGCAGGTTTTTCTATAGACATGTGATGCTGGCACAGTAACAAGCAGGGATAAACTATCATGAATGATTTTAGGCTAGGATGTTTCTGAAAGTTCACAGTATTTTGAACGGCTTTAAGGTGAGAGCAACAGGAGCAGTAAATGTACTGAATTATAAACCAGAGCTCCCTTCATGAAGGAATAACCAAACATTGACATGTGCTCTGGGCCAGGCCTGGAAATTCCAGTGAGTCCTTCCCTATCCAGCAAGGGACTATGAGTCCGCATAGACAGGGGCAGGATGCTGATCTGCATGCACAAATGCTGCAGCTGCTTGCACAAGCCCAGTAACCAACCAACCAGCCCTCTGGGCACACACCACAGGAAACAAAACCAAACCAGAACAAATCTCCAAACCTTCCAAATCTCTTTGCCTCTGTGTTACCATTTACAATACCATGGAGGAGAGAAGATTTTCCCCAAAATGAAAGAAGCAAAAAGCTATTTCTTTCTCAGTAGAGCTTAGTTCACCAACATTTCACTGCTCACTATATGCTTCCTCCTGATTTTATGAACAATGGTTATGCTCATTTTAGTCTAAACTTCCATTTAAGCCATAGGGACTTGGATTACAAGTAAATATCTCCCGTTCCACACAAGGGGAGGAGAAGCTGTACCTGCACAGTGACTTTCTAGGTTCTACTCAGGCTCCCTGGCTCAATAACAAGAACATCCTGATAACTTCAACAGATGAACCACCAACTTGTTCCACTGACCACTTTAAGCAGTGACCTTGCATGATGGCTAGTAAGTCAATGCAGTCAACAGACAAGCCAAAGGAACCAGGTGAAGAGTTTGCAAAGAGAAATACAATTCATACTCAGCTGAATCCCCCATAGCTACATCCTCTCTGTTTCAGAAAAGAAGCTGGTAGCCTGATACAGGCTTAAAAGCCAAAATAATAATAGAATTTAAAGTGAAATCTGGGAGTAAAGAACAGGGAATTGTCAGAGCACCCTTCATCTCATTGAAAAGGCTGTCAAGACATCCTGAATACCTTTTCATGTCCAATTTTTACTTTGCTGCCAGCAGTAACCTTTTAGCTTCTATTTTAAGAATAAGAATAAACAAATACCTGAATTCTGTTCCCCCAAATCTTTGTTTAGCTGTGTTAGAGCTGGAAATCTTCCTTCCTGAACATCTGAAAAGCCTCAGCACATTGTGAATGTTACGATAAACAACCAACTCAGAGCTAAGGGGAAAAGATCTCTCCACTGAAGAATTCAGTGTTTTGTTGCTAGCTGAAAACTAGAATTAAATGTTTCAATAAAGTAAAACACAGCACTCAATATTGTTCAAGTCGTAGCTGCAATGGCATGCTAGCAATGGCATTTTATAGTCACTCTTTTAAATAGCAGAAACTTAAATTGTCTCATAAATGCAGCTGGAAGGGCTAAATGCCCAAGAAAGCACTAAACTAGTAATGACAGGAGAACAATAACACGTTAGAGCAAACTGAAAGCCTTTGGACTAGTATCCTGCAAGCCAACAGATATATGAAATCTGAAGATCACTCACTAGTGGTGAAAACACCACTGGTGAAAACATCTATACCTCCACATGAGGTATACATGAAATCTATATCCATGAAATCTAAAGATCACTCACTATTATATTTTAACATTAATCTTACAAAACAAAGAAATTTTTAGTGCATTATTCTATCTTCTTCAAATCCATGAATCACGTAATGCTTCCTCCCAAATTCTATGTTCCCTTTCTTCCACCTCTGAATCTGCTCTTACTGAAGTCACTGGCAAATCTCACACTGATATCAGCTGGAATGCAGATTAAACACTTACAAAGTGTCTGCTTCTTGTCCTGCCTAAGATTCTGGATAGTATCCTGGTACATGATGTGATGGCCAAATGGAAAAAGCACCTGCCAGGTGACATGATACTGATCCAGTCCTTACAGCCAGCTGTAGTACAGGCAGGGCAATAGCCTGTAGAAATAGCCCTTTGCAGCTTTACTTCCTCTCTCACACATGCACGTTGTCCCTGCATTTCCTCCTCCAATCCCAGAAGTGTGAGATGCTTTGTGCGGTTACATCCAGGTCTGGGTCCTGGGAGCAGCACCATTGCTTCAACTGGAATAGGCCAATGCCAAGCACTTTAGAAAACTGATTTGAAACTTCATTTGGAGTCTGCAGTATAAGACCAACAATCTTGCTAAAACAAACCCCAGTTAAATAGTAAATTAATGTTATTATTATTAATAATAGTAGTAGTAATAGATTAGTAAATCTTTATCAGCTTTCACAGAAGTACCACATCATTCCCTCAAGAGAATAGAATTCCAGGGAAATGTTACCTAGACTAATACACATGCACCTGCCAAACTCCATCTGCCTCCTCTTCTTCCCAGACTGCAATTTCTGAATATAAATGGAGAAGGAATAGTACTGCAGTGAACTTCAGTTTTCAAATGAAATCATATATACTTCATTGGCACATTTGTGACACTAAACCAAAGATGCATTAGCACACAAATAATGAGATTTCTGTGATGACTGTGACATAGCTCCCAGTTTGTGTTTTGCTGAGCTATACCTAGGTCAAACCATGTATGAATCACATGGGACTCTTGAGGCTCACGAATCCTTCAATTTCAAATACCACAATGTCACCTTTGAAGAAGTGTTTGTGGGAAAAGTGTATATCCAACAAACTTGAAATCAAACTGAAAGAAGTATTTCTGAAAGGCGACAAATGATTTGCATTGATGGCACTTTCTCTGTACCCAGCCCTGCAAACATGCAGCACCTGAAAAACCTTTCCAAAGAATACCACAGAGGGGAGGAAAGACATGCTTCTTTTCAATTATTTGAACCACACAGGGAGGCCAAATGACAACTCTGTCAGGACTCCTGATAAGACTGTCTTTTGTGTGCCTCAGTTTTCCATTTACCAAGCAAAAATGACAGCACCTGTGCCTCTGTGCAGGCACACATCAAACTATGCTCATCTGTGGTATTATGTAGCCATCAGGGACATTGGGAGGGAATGTGCAGAGGCTCAGGTGAGAACTGGGCCGTGCCATGAAATTTGTTAGTTCAGCAGCTTTTTGTGGCTGCATGACACTGCTCTTCACACCAGAACACAAGTGCCTGGAGCAAATCCAGAGGAAGATGATGGAAACTGCTGTTGTCCATCCTCCCCTAGGATATGTCCTTCCTGAAACACAATCAATGGCTTTGTCGTTACCAGCTCTCTTTCCCTGAGTTAGCTCTTTGTGAATACGCCTCTGGGTGTGATTTTCCTTTTTTTTTTTTTTTTTTTATTTTAATTTTCCCAGGAACCCGGGGTGGTTTTTTTTCTCATTCAAAACCATTTTACTCATATTATAAGGA
>JBAFWW010014954.1:0-12716 GCA_036873685.1 Agapornis canus
TGAGTGTGTTCTTTCCCTCTCTGCAGGTCTAGGGGGGGGGGAAAGGGGCAGACACAAAAGCCCAAGCTTGGGTTTTAAAAGCAGGGGGAAAAGCAAGTCCCATGAGAAAAATCTGCTGTGTTGGGGTGGGTTCCTTCTCAGCCTGCAGTTACTAATGCAGTGTCATGGGCTGAGTCTTTCCTCCACCAAACACCACACTGAAAAGCATCCTCAGCTTCACTCGCTTTAAGCAGGAATGAAACAGTCCCAAGACACTGATAGGGAAACTGAGGCACGCTGCTGATCTCAGCTGTGTTTTTAAACTCCACTCTTCCATCAACCTGATCTATATGTCCATGACGCCAAGGAGTATCTTATTCCTACAGATGTCCCATTTGGAAGCAAAACATGGCCCATAGTGCTATTGATGCTCCAGGTGGGAAGTGGGGACACACATGCTGCATTCCCCGGTGCAGTGACCGGCTCCAATCTCATCCCCATTGTGCAGCCTGGACACATGATGCTGCATGCTTTTCCCACCAAGGAGGGGGATGAGTGCAGGGGACAATGCAGGAGCACTGCAGTGATGTAAGTCACAGAAACAGCCCCTGTCATGGAGCTGCTCAGAAACAGGAGCATCAAACCATGTGCAGCGACATAAATAAGAATAATAAACCAAAGGCAGATGAAGTCAGGCTAAACCGCCCCTCTCCCTTCTTCCTGGAGATCCAATGTCTCTTCAGTCTCCCCATCCCTAATACCCATCTCCCACATTTGTCTCTGTGCCGCACCAAGGAGCTTCAGATTAACCATGACGAATGGACTGATTTCCTCGTCTCAGGGACTGTTTTATTTTGCCTTTGCCACATTTGACAAGTTGCATTTTACTATAAATCCCCTCAATTAGGCCTCTCCAACAGCACCGCAGCCATTGCCTTGATATATGGGGAAGGAATTATCTTCATGTCCCTGGCAACCAATTCCTCGACTAAAAATAGTCGATGTTCACTTTTGCTCTTCTCCCATCACCTCACGCTTTGGGCAGCTTGGAAGAGTGTGCCTATTGGACATGGTGGCCATGGGCAGACTGAGATGGCAAAGGACAATCCCCCAGGTCTCAGTGTGGAAACAGGGTCTCCGGTGCTCCCCATTCCTTTGGGGTGCACAAAGCCCTAAACCTGAGTGTGGAGCTGTGCCCTAGAGCCACGATGCCCTCAGTGAAGGAGCCGGATCCAGATTGCCCAAGGGTGAGGGAGCTTTCTCAAGCCCTTTGAAGACAATCTTGCATTTCCAATGGGCTTACTGACGTGAATGGTAACGCAAGAGTGGCTCTGGAGCGCGTCTCATCCTGTCACTTGTCAGGGATAGGGATGTTCAGAGACCTAAGAAACAAAAAGTTACCTGAATTTAGCAGAGCTTTACGTATTTTCAAGCTTCTTTGCCAAATCAATGACACAACGGAATAAATCCAGCTCAAGCTGGAAGATTAATGTCTGTGTTGTTTATTCACTTTAATTACTGAGCCAGGAGCATTTATCCTTTGGGATCTGAGATGGGGCATGGTGTGCACCCATGTGCTAGGTGCAGCCGCGGCTGGCTGCTTGTGCCCTGGTCCAGCAGATGCAAGAAGGACCTTGAATCCCCTCCTGCCCTCTCCCATGCTTGAGAGACAGAAAGCAGCTCAGTAAAGATGGATGGAAGCTTCAGCCGTGAATCCATCAAGGGACACTGCCCTCCTATTTATCTGTCTGCAATACACAATGGTCTGCAGAGGCAGAGGCTGTGACTGGGAGTGTGGAAGCATCTTTGGTCCCCCGGGGCTGGTAACCTCAATGGCAATGTCTTCTGCCATCCCCTTCTTGGCTCTCCTGAGTCACTGAGCTCAGAGATGGACCCAAGCCTGGCCATGGCATCCCCCAAGAGACAGGGGATGTAAGAGACATCCAGGGTGGAGGGTGCCAGGTGGTGGCAGGAGGTGAGATGGGAGAGACAGGAGAGGTCTGCGGGTTAGGCTGGGGGGATGTCATTAGCCCAGGAGCATCATCCAGGCCCCACAGCACCACCCATTGCTGTATCCTACCCTCCCCAGGACTCATATCCCCCAGCACAGTGCTCCCTTCCTCTCTCAGTTCAAACCCCCTGGCTCTGCTCCATCACCTCTGCCCCTTCCACCACCTCCCTTCCCAGCAGGACCCCCACCTCCCCCGTGACTCAGTTTCCCCCTGTTATAGCCAAGTGCCCCCAGCGTGGTCTCACTGCATGGAAGGACCAACATCCACCTGCCCCACATTCCCTCTTTGTCCCAGGAGTATATCACTCACAATGAAGCTCTGAAATCCCTTCCGTTCCTTCCCTCTATTAAGGGGAAAGGGGCTCTCATCTCTCATCTCTTCCTTCACCAGCCACTTTGCACAGGGTGGCCTCGCCTTTCCCCCCCTCATCCCTCTGCCAGAGCCTTGGAGCCAAACCCCCGAATACACAAACCCTCCTGCAAGCTGCAGCTCTTCGCATGGATGTGTGGGGGGCAGAGCCGGGTCCAGAGGTGGGAAAAGCCGGGTCTTGGGCCGGTGGGAAGTTTCTGCTGCAAAAGATGCTGAGGGAGGAGGGACGGAGAAAGGGGAAAGAATGAAACAACTTGAGCTGGAAGGCACTAGGGAGGTGGAGGAAGGAAAAGGGGAGGAGGAAGAGGAGGAGGGAGAGAGGGGGGGAGTGGGATGTAGCGGGGAGGGATGTAGCCCATCGCCAGGGTGGGAAGCCAAAGCACCGGCTCGGAGGGAGGTTATAAAAGGCAGGAGCTGGCGCTTGATGCCAAAGGTGCCCGCCCGCCCCCGAGCAGCCCCGCCGGGACCCGGACCCGCTCCTTTGCACGGGGCCCCGAGGATTTTATCCCCGACGGCAGAAGGAGCCGAGCGGGAGCGGGACCGCCGCCAGCCATGCCCCTGGGAGCTGGGAGCAGCGGGAGCTAAGGATGGTGCCCAGCCTGCGTCCTGCCCTCCTCCTCCTCCTCCTCCTGCAGGTAAGATGCTTTTAAGTCCTTATCTTCCAGCAGGGAACCTTCTGCCTCCCTCCCCATCGCCGCCCTGCACCCCGCACCGCTCCCTTCCTCCGCAGTGACTTTTCCATTTCTTGGAAGGGAAGGAAAAGTCAAAGGAGAACCCGGCACACAAAGGGCCCTGGGGGGAATTCCTCCAGTCCGGGGGCTTGGCAGGAACTGACAATGCCCCTAAACCAGCGGGGACGCTCGGAACCACATCCTCCCGAGCCCAGTGAAACCAGCTCCCCTTAGGCTGCTGGGAGTGATGGATCAGGACAACACAAAGCAGTGCCTAATTGTAACCCCTTTAATTGCTTTCCTAAAGCAACCTCTCCTTTCGCTTCCCACCCTCAAAGCAGCAGACTCTCCTCTCTATACGGAGGAACTGGAGCCACTGCTAATTCTGCAGCTCTGCACAAAATGCAAATGCTTTGTCAGAAGCAATATCCCTCCTCCCCGAGGGCTCATCAAGAAAAGAAATGTTCCCGACCCAAAGCGTGTTCCAATCCTAAACCCTGGGGGAATGAGGAGATGAAAAGGTTCCGGGATGTTATTTGAACAAACCGGCAGAACGCTCCGGGTTTTGGTTAAACTGCTGTGTCAAAGAAGGAGATCTCCCTGGCTCCCTGCAAAATGCTGTCTCAGTGGCCCAGTTGTGACTGCAGAGTTACAACAGCGAAGGGGCAGCCCTTCCCGTAGCCTCCGTTGGGGTTTGTACCCCGCGGGCTGGTTGCTCACTGTGCCTCGTGGTGGGAAGAGCAGGGAGGAGGATTTGCTGCACGTTTGGGATAGGGAAGTTGTCACCTAAGCAATGAGCAGAGCTGATGTGCACCAGGCGACCTCCTGGCCAAGTTGGTGCTTTTAAATGCTCCTCTTCTGAGCAGCTCCTATAAAACAGGATTAGGGGTGTGCAGGGGCTCTTGTACAGTTATAGCTCCTGGTTCGAGTTATTCCTTGGTTCCAGTGTAGGAAACAAAGATGAGAGAGGGCAGGATCCCCCCCCAGCCCAGATCCTCCTTGGCCAACTGCTGGAAAAGCCACAGACCCGGTGCAATAGGGGCAGGGTCTGAGACTGGCACAGCCATGCGAGTGTGACAGCTCCCAGTAGCTATTTATGTGATCAAACTGTGCTCTTTAAAGCCCAGAGATGCTGGGACACGGCTTCCATCCTCAGGCTTGGGGGTTTCCTTGCCATCCCCAGGTGTTCCCCAAGGGCAGTCTTCTTGTGAAGATGGGGCTTCCAGAGCAAAACCACTCCTGCACTGGAGCTGGGACCAGAAAGGGGTCTCAAAAGCACCTCGAGCAAGGAGAAGTCTCTGCCAGCCAGCTCCAGAAAGAAACCCAGCCTACAGAGCACCCTTTTGCAGCCAAATTATAAGGTTTTTTTCCTTATAAATATATATAAAAATATAAAATATAAAATTTATATATAAATACATAATTATTCTTATAAATATATACAAATACTAAATATTTACTTTTTCTTATAAATACCTGCATTCCAAATTCAGACCCTTTTCCCACACAATCCCAACCCTTTCCTCAGGACCATAAAACTCCAGCTTTCAGTGAGCACACCCCTGCAGCCACAGCAGCATCCAAACTGCAGCCCTGCACCTCCAAGGGATTGCTCAGCCCTGGGCTGGCACATCTAAGGTATTCCCCATGCATTTGGCCAGCGGCTCCAGCTTAGCACTGGTCTATCCATCTTGCCTTGAAGGGTGGGCATCTCGAGGGGTCAGGCAGGCAGACCAGGAGGCAAGGAACCAAACTTGCTGCAAAATGCTCTCTGGCACCCTGCAAGTCATTTAAAGGAACTGAAGAAGTGCTTGGGAAGGAAACAGTTCACCTGCAGCTTTGACAGGAACTGGTGACATTTCTGGGGCTGCTAAAAAGTGTTTGCAAAAGCATTTTATGTAGAAAGCAGAGTTTGATGCTTGGGGTAGTTTTCTCTTTCCTTTATCAGCTTCAGCAGCATTAAGCCCCACAACCAGCCCACTACCCCTTCCCTGCTCAAAACCTTGTATAAGATGCGGAGCCGCAGTAGCAGCTGACCCTGGGGATCTCTTCCACTCCTCACTTTCCTTAAAAGCTGGAGTTGGTTCAGTGTGTATGAAATCATCCCCGTGGTTTCACATCTCCAATGAAGGAGTGAATGGAAATGGCACAGCCTGTTCCCAGAATAGCTGCTCCATCACCATAGGATGAATACACAGCGATACGACGAGAGTCGCCTGCACAGCCAGCTCTACCCTGCCCTCAAACACAGCTCTGCTCACCATAACTTTGTCGTGAGCAGCAAGCGCGAGCTGAGCTCTGAGCCTGCAGCGTTCGCAGAGGCTGCATCTCTGGGTTTACCCTGGTGAACAGTGCTTGCACCCAAAGGGAAGCACCAATCATTACCACAGGGTTCCCTCAACAAACAGAGCCCAGGAGCCCTTGTCCAACACTTGAGAGCTGTCACTCATGAGCGGGTGGCTCTTTCTGAAGATGCTGTAACATGCCCAAGGGCCCATCTGTTGTTTTTCCTCTTCCCCTAGCTGTATTTTGAGCTAATAGAAGAGACCCTCCTTCCCTGCAGTGTCCTGCTGTGATTCACCCACCCAGAGCGAGCGCCTCCATTCAGATGGCAGAGGCAAAGAGTGCTACAGTCCCCCTTCCACCCCTAAATCCTGTACTAGTCACCCTAGAAAGGCATTGGCAGATGTAGCTTCAGTGTAGCCAAGCTTTCCCTAGCTGTGAATGCAGATCAACTGACGGAAAGGTGAATTAAACAAGTGGATATTTAGCCCAGGATATGGCCCTAAAAAGGTGATGGGTAAAGGAGGGGGCTTGGGGCAGCCGAGATGTGAGTCTTGGGAGGCAAGGAACAAACCTCTAAGGCCAGAATGAACGTGTCACACGGACAGGCTGCAGGATGGCTTAATACAAGCACCTTAGGAAACAGCCCTCCCCTGTGCTTGTGTCCATTGCTCCAGCTCCTCTTCAGCAGCCTGGATGCAGAGGAGCCACTTGGATTCCATCCCCTTCCCCTTGTTTCTGCCTTTAGCTTCCAGTATCAAAACACCGTTATTCTTTTGTTCACCTGTCCCCAAAATCCGTGCCCCTTCTGATAGAGAACTGAAACCAGAATTATTTATAGCAGGTGAGAGAGATGAGAGCTTAATCCAGGAAAACCTTTCATTGCTCCTAAATCAGGTTTTACAGGGCATTCCTTTAGCCCTCACAGATATTCTTTCGTTAGGATCTGCATCCAAAACACTCAGAGAGAGAATCCAAAGGGAATAAATCCACCAAAACTTCTATCTACACATAATGGGGTTGACCCTCTAACATGGCTAAGTTCTCACTGCCTGCTCTTCCCCCTGAGGAGCATCAGCCAGAAAATCCCCACCGTGGTTCTTGCTCTGAGTCTTATTCTGCTGCCTGTGCTTTGCCTTGATGCCTTGATGCCTTGATGCCTTGATGCCTTGATGCCTTGATGCTAGGCAGGGCTTCAGACGTGGCTTTGTGAAGTGAAGGAGCAATGAGGTGCTTGTTAGTAAAGCAGGGGTCTCAGAGAAACCTGGAGCTTAGGGCATGGCAAAGCAGGTCACTGTCAGGGCTAAGGGGTTGTGGAGTGGGTCCTTCATGGCCCACATGGCCCCATGGGGGTTTCATTTGTGGCCTGGACATGGGGTGAGGCTCATCCAAGTGAAAGCCGTCGAGGTGGAGGTGGTGAGAAGCTCACCAGCTGCAGGAGATGGTGCCTTAGAACTGGAGGAGACAAGGGCAAAGGGATCCATCAGAGCAGAGTGAAGGCAGGACACAGGGAGGGCTGGAGGCTCCCTGGCTCCCTCCAAACACCTCTGAGGCTTCTCAAGGCCACCTCCAGCCTCTGGCTGCGGTGTTGGCAAGCTGGGCTGCTCCGTGCCCTGTGCTGCTGATGCTGCTCTGCCATCACGGGTTGGCATCCAGCTCTTCCAGCATTCACTGTATTTAGCACCCAAAGTCTGGGACCTTTTCTTGCGGGCTCAGGGCTGAGAGCAAGCTCCATCCCAGCCTAACCCCCCAGGGAACTGCAGCAAGAGTCAAGGGCAGAGCTCAGGCTGTGTATCCCAGGGGGACTTCTTCCTTCTAGCCAAGCTGGGGAATAGAAGTGATGGGGAGACAGGTCCTGATGGCCAGGGTGACTCCAGGGTGGCTGGTGCTGATCACCCTTCCAGGGAGGTCTCAGTGGCCACCATCACCCATTGCTCCCGCTGACTCCTCCAGCTTCATCCCGCTAATCCCATCCTAATCCTGCTCTCCAATTACAGCCTGCTCAGCAATGGGAAACCCAAGCCCCATTTTAGGTTGCTAATTAGGCTATGAGCCATCTATCTCACTGCTCAGAGCTGTCAGCCCTTCCTGCCACGCAGATCCCATCTTGTTTGAGGCACTAAGATAACCACGGGGGGAGAAGCCTGTCTCTGGGTAGCGCGGTGAGGGGGGTTGATGGTTGGCTCGGGAATGAATATATTAATTAATATCTATGGATTGCTTTGGAGAGGGAAAGCACTGCAGGGGGACATTAATTCCTAATGGTTATTAATTGAATCTTGCTGCTGGGTCAGTGGCAGGTCACAGGAGACTGACTCTGTGTGTGTGATTTAGCTGCTTACACCCATACCAGCAGTGAGAGCCTCAGCCTCCTTATGCCAAAGACACTGTCTGAGCCTGCTGTGCTGCATCTCCTGCTCCAGGGGACCTTATGGGCATAGGGGATGGCTCCAAAAAACCCAGGTGCATTGCATCAGCACACAGGTAGTGTGTGCAGATGGGAGCAACCTGCCCCTCATGGTGCAGCACAGCCTGAGTGACCTTGAGCAAGTGCTACTCAGTGCCTCAGTTTCCCTTCTGGGACAGCCTTGATTTGCTGGGTGGTGTTTGCTGTGGGGAGGATGCAGTAAGCAGTGGCTCAGCATCAGGTTTTGGTGCCTTGAGCCATGCAGTGAGGGCCAACGTGCTCCAGGGTCATCCCAGCATCATCGACATCTGATGCGGTGCCTCCCTGTGTGTAAAACACAGATGTTAGCCGAGCCTGGAATGGAGCTGAGGACACAGCAGTGGAGTCATTGATGGCTCCTGATGGAGGAGAAGCTGCTGCCAGCATGGGGCCTCATGGGGCCCGTGCAGCTCCCAGCAGAACTGTCATCCCCATAGGGGCAACTGACCCCTATGCAAAGCATCTGCTTCTAGAAGAGCAGATTGCTTCCTTCCCCGTGCAGCTGAACCCTCAGCTGAAGCTCTCCAGGATCCTGGCAGTCATAGAAGTGTTCTTCACTGCAGAGCATCATTTGCCATAGCCTATGTCAAAGGGATGGGAGGGCAGAGGGACACGGCCCTTCTCTGGCCCAAGCATGACCCACTGCTGTTCCAAGGCTGTTGAGGCATGTTTGGCTTGGCTGGGACCTGCTGGGCACCATGTGGCATCTTACGGCAGCGATGCTCTGGCATGAGAAGCTCTTCAAGGACAGAGCTTTGACCTGTTCTCTCTGCAAAGCTTTGGGAGGGGTTGAAGCAACCCACAAAAGGCAAAACAGATGGGAGCCCATCGTCAGGGTACCAGATCAGGGTGCTTTTGGCTGGTGCAAAGGCACATGCAGCTGCCACGCTCCCCAGTTTATCCCCCTTGAGCTGACTGATGGGAGCAGGAAAGATCCTCTGCCTGTCAAGAGCATTGGCCACATTGCAGTGAGACAAGGCTCAGAGCTTGGTAACAGAAAGCTGTTAGGGTTTGTTGGGTTTGTTCTGTTTTAGGGAACCTATTTTTTTCCTCCTTTCTTCCTTCTGTAGCTGTTTCAGCTCATTTACAAAGCCTGTAAAGAGCCAGAGACTGACTGCACTCCATCCATACACCCCTCTAGCTGTAGCCTGGTTCGTGTTGCTTGCTCAGTGCCAAGACCTCTCCCTGTGTCTGGAAGGAGATCAGGCACTGCCAGGCTGGAGCAGGCTGCGATTAGGAGGAACACATCCAGTTAACACTTGAGAGCCTGTTCAGGGCTGCAAACCACCCCAGCCCCAGCTGGGAGGGACTCTTGTCCATGTACATTGAGCAGGCACCATCAATAGGCATCAACACAGAGGGGACCCAACCCTGCTACACTTCTCTCAGCCCATGGATGGAGTTCAGGTGTCCTTAGCTTTTAGCAAAGGGACCCAGGAGGTGCCCATCTCCTGCAGGACCAGCAGAACAGGGGCTCAGTGCAGAGCCTGCACTCGGGGCAGGGTTTTGCTGCCAGATCCCCTGTGCCATCTGGAGCAGTCATAACAAGGAGACTATTCTGAGCTCCATTTCTATGTCTGCCTGACATCTCTCTTGCTGTCAAAACCAGCTTCCCAAGGCAGTAAATAGTTGTTTGGAAAAGAGCAAGTGGGTGCTGAGCTTGTCTGTGTCTGCATAAATCCTTCTAATGCTTTGGTAAGGCACAGGGAATTGCTAGGTGTGCCAGCAGGATCAGCCAGTATTGAAACAGCTAAAGGGCAAGAGAAGGACCATTTCCCCCCGACCCGGAGCAGTTTAGAAGGCAAATGACACTCAGGGAGAGAGATCAGGCACTAGGGACCAGCCTAATGGGGAAGGTGGAGGTTGTTGTTCATTGCATTGGCTTAGCACAGGATGGTGTCTGAACCCATCACCCTGGAGCTTACTCACAAGTGGAGGATGCTGCAGCCTTTCTTGCCTCCAGGCTCGGCTCTGAGTTTCCCAAGGGATCTGTATATGGTTATATACTGGGGCATGGCTCTGCTGCTCAATCAGCAGCCAGCGCTCCTCCAAGGGGTCAGTCCTTGCAGGGCAGGTTTCAGGTGAAAGAAGTGGGTTTAGCATCATCCACCATCAGTACTTACCCCTTGAGCATCAGGGATCAGCCCATCACCTGTCTCTGAGCTGGAGGAGAAAGAGGGTAGAAACTGTGTTCCACAAAGCATTAGGTCCCTTCCTTGCCCCATCTGCCTCCCTGGTGCACCTTGGGTCTAACAGCCCCATCCCTCTTCACCTTCCACTTGCCATTACCTTCCCCAGCTTTAGTTTCCCCAAGCTCTTGCAAGGATCACTCAGTAGTAGCTTTTCCAAAGTAGCTCCCCAAGAGTTGTTGGAGCTGCAGAGCCACCCAGGAGCTGCTCTGGAAGAGGGATGCAATAGACGCTGGTCAGTGCTTCCCAATGCAGCAGGGATGTCAGTGTTTGCAGACAAGTCTTTTTCCTGAGAAAAGGCTTTAGCCAGACCCGGTTGTCTGTGGATCAGATCTCCTTAAGGATGTGTATTAACATCTCCCCACTGACAGCTTACAAGGCTGTGATTTTAATAAGGTATTGAAAATCTGAGCATGGTGTCAGGCTCATCATGTTGCTCCTGTCTGCTCTCAGGATTCAAAGATGCTAAAGCTAAAAGTGTTGATTAAATTGCTAAAGAGCAGAAGCTCCACAACCCAGCAGGAGCTGAGCAGGGCTGAACTGTGCTGTGCTGAGGGTGATATTTGGGACATGAGAGGATTTATGAGTGGAAAACAGAGCAGAGAGCATCAGCCCCATGGCCCCATGGATGGATAACCCAGCCTGCAAAAGGGTCCATCATTCAGCTTTGCAGGGCAACATCCACCAAGACATGGACAAGCTCAAACCCTGACATGTCCAAGGGGGGCTTGTGGGCTGGGGAAGTGGCGTATTTCACCTGTAACCCTCCCTGTCATCTCCTCTCTTCCCACACAGGCATTTCTCCTCTGGGATAGCCCCGTTGCAGCCTCCATCCAAGAGCAGTACTGCGAGAGCCTGACGCCTGTCACCAACCACACAGGTGAGGGTCTTGTGCCCCAGCCAACCCCAGGCATCCCCAGGGTACCCCAATGGCAGAGATGGGTAACAGAAGGTGTAGGGATGTCTCTGGAGCATCTGGGGATGTGGCCATGGCCCAGCCAGCTCAGCCAAGTTAGGTGAGACGAGCAGGGTCAAGGGCAGCTCACTCCTATTCCACGTCCATACATGGGTTTGTATCCAGCTGGATGAGGACCAAGTTTCCTACCAAAGCTGGCTTTTGGCCTGTATTCAGGCCTTGGATCATCTCAGCAGTGAGAGGTCTGGTTTAGTGACAGGGTTTTGGGAAAGAAAGGCGGTTAAGGGAGAGGAGAGGACAAAGAGATAAGTTCCCCCCAGCTCAGGCCTGCTACAGAGTTCATTTTCCCATGATTGAGTGAAGCACAGAGCAGGCAACAAGTAATTGCCCAGCTCACTATGGCCTCTGCTGCATAGAGCAGCTCTCTCCATCAAGGTGATGGATGTCCTTGGAGGCCCGGCACTGATGGATGGCTGCCCGCCACCCAGCTCCCATTAACAGCAGCATTAAAAACCCCTTCTTCAAAAATCACAGCTTGGCACCAACTGGTTCAATGCTTGGCCAAGCCCAGGCCACCATGGCCCTGCAAAGAGCATCCCCAGCCCAAGAAATGGAGGCAGAAAGCCAAGGACAGCAAGGCTGCCAGTGGAAATGTGTCTCTGGCATGGTGCAGAAGGGAAGCCTGGTCATCACTCATGTGCTTTGCTCCCTGAAGGTTTCATCACTCTGCTTGGCAAGGTGGTATTCATTTCCTTCTTACTCACCTCCCTGGTGCAACCTGTGGCCAGCTCTGTGGACTCTGACCCTCAGAAGCATCTCGTGGTGCAAGGGAGGAGAGTTTCTGCCTTGGCTTTGCTGATGGATAGACCCTGCAACTGCTGTCATGCTCAAGCAGTGGGTGCTGCTTCCTGCAAGGGTTTGCCTTTACTCAGTAGGGATTTATTAGCATGAATCCAAGCAGGATTTAGTGCAGTACCCATCACCCTGGCACAGCCTAACAACGTGTCAGGCTTCATATTTCCAGTGCCTCAATGCATCTGCCCTGTCATCCCTGAATAACTCCTTCGGTTGGGGTAGGGCTGGCACATGTGAGAGCCATTTCCAGCTCAAGGAAGGGGCCTCGATGACGAGGCAAAGATGAAACTAATTGTCTCATGTCTGCTGCTGCTTGGTAAGTGCAGCTCAGCACCAGCCTTCGTCCTTGGGGTCCATTTAAGCCCTGCCTGACTCATGCAGTGGTTCCTAGGGAGGGATATTTACAAAACTGGGAAGTTGGGTTTGAGGCTATTTAACATGGGGAGCCGTTAGGATGATGCTAATGAGAATTGCAGCAACGCCATGAGACTTCATTTGTTGGTTTCTGCACAACCCTTGGGAAGTGGCACATGCTGACAACACGAGCCCAGTGCTTCTCCATCATGTCGCTTGGCTGGGTATCAGTGGGATGGACCAAAGAGGCCTGTGAGCAGCAGCCCTCCTCCAAATGACAGCCCAGTGTGAGCTCTCCTCCTCCCTTGGGTCACCTTCATCATTTAACCTCACATTGTTTAATGAGGATGCATGGATAGGGATATCAAGCAAGCCCTCATCCAGGAAGAGGAGCAGCTGAGACCCACAGAGCTCCCTTGTCCTGTCCTCTTATCAATATTGATTTATCTGTCTTCCTCTCAGTACACTGTCCCCAGTGCAGGGCAATGTCTCTGGCATTGGTGGTCCAACCTCATATTTTAGGTGTGCATCAAAACCACCTCTCAGTGAACCACAGAATCAACCAGGCTGGAAAAGCCCTTTCAGCTCATCCAGTCCAACCATTCCCAGCACTGCCAAGGCCACCCCTGCCCCATGGCACTG
>JBAFWW010014955.1:0-24118 GCA_036873685.1 Agapornis canus
CACCAGCTACTAAGGAGAAGAAAAACTGACTGCAATTGCTGAACCCAGGACAGGGGGGCTGCACAGTGAGTCAAGCAGAGGGTTGAGCAGGGTTTGAAAGAACATGACAAAATGTGAATGTGTGTGCTGAGGTGTTTCACTCTGTGGCTGCACAAAATCTGGAGTAGAAATAAATGAAGGAAGGGGATGGAAAAATAGCTGCCTAAATGAGACTGCTGATGAAAGAAATACTTATTAAGCTACAGCTTGAGGTGTAATTGAACCGTTTGGAAGGAAAATTAGCCAGGGGCTGAGGGAGCAGTAGAGCAGGACAGTCTGCAGAAAAATCTTTCTGGGGAAAAGAGGTTAGTTAAGACCTAGTTTGGCAGCAAATGAAACAAAATGGCACTCCAAAGAATCAGTAAAGGAGATGCTAATGAAATATTATATCATTGCCAGAAAACAGGATACTTCAGTGTGCACAATATTTATGGCACAGATAAATTATATATCCATCTAGAAAATAGAATGAAAAAGTAGCAGTTGAAAGAGATGCCTTGAGGATTCCAGATACAGACAGTGTCAGCAGAAATTGGATGGTTTCTTGTGTATGGATAATTAGCATCAGTGCATTTAACACAGAAGTACATTTTCTGTTAATCATATAATGAATGTCTCTGGCATTCAATTTTAGCTATTTCTTCATTTGCTTAAAAATTATTTAGGAAGTATAGGGTTGTATTTCATCCAGAGGCTAGAGATGACACAAATTTTGGTAGTGAACTCAGTATGAGCAAGGCACAAGATCTTTTTAAAATGCCTATTCAAAAAGCCAGGAAACCATTATCAGATTCACTGTCCATTGAAAGAAGAATTTTATGAATAATGCTTAAAATAATCCTTTATAAAACAGACACTTTTTTTGGGTAAACAGATCTGTGAGCCTAACAGTGTTCATTTAACCAGTAGATACAATTAAAACTATACATCCCACAATCACTTTCTGTGCTGTAAATGCCATTCAGGAAATTAAGAAATAAAATTATATTAGAAATGAAGTGCAACTACAACCTCTTAAAATCCCTTTCTGAAATTGTGAGCCTCTGGTCTGTACATTACAGGAGTTTAACAGCCCAGGATATAACTTTTTGAAAAATTATTTCTAAGCATCTGCTTTATGTAAATTATGTCCCCTTCTGGGCTGAGTTGCTTTGACACATTTTATCACCCTGAGTAGGTTGGAGTTTGTTAGTTTTCTTTGCTTAAACTAGGGGATGGAGGTTTTGACGAGTACTGCAATAGTACATTAGGCATTTTTTTTCTGCTCATTTTAAAATTACTTTTCATAGCAAATACAGAAGTAAGGTAGGTCTCTTACAACTGTTCAGGGATTCCTCAGGACTAGTAAATATTGTCAAATAGCTTCTGACAATCTGGTACATTCTCAATAATAAAAAGGCAGCAGTCACCAGCACCCTACATTTGGTCCTAATAGTTCAGAGTATTTAGAGGCATTACCTAATTTGGTGCGATGAGGTTCAATTCATGCCACCAACTTTGGCAATGAGCAGTGGGCAATACTTTAAATGTATACATCTTAAGGCAATCAGCACCTGGGACAATGAAAATCTTAAGCTAGGTAGCCATGTACATCCCTTTTTCAAAAGTGCTAAGCCTGTGGGATACTTGTTTGAAAGTGATTTGTAGTTGACTGGTAATAGGGAGAGCCTTGAAAAGCACAAATTAGGAGTTAACAAGGAGAAGTTAACCCTTTTTAAGAATTGTGTTGGGTTTTGAGACCTTCTTAACCAGTCTTCCCAGAGAGAAGATGTTTTGGACCTCTACTCCTCTCGACATTGAAGAGCTAGACTCCTATAAAGATGCAATAGGGAGAAAGATGTCCTGTCCTGTGTATTACAATAAAGTCTGTGGAAAGACCAGTCTGTAAATGGAATCCTGAACTCTTTACTCCACCTAACATTTAGCCGGTTTAGTGGCAGTGAGTCAGAGATGACCAGCTCATACGATCTTCCTCAAGATTTTGACCAGACTGTAATAAATTATGCATATTCTGCACAATACTTGAGAGAAAACCTAAGAAACATTAAACAGTTTATTTTTACAGTAGCCAATGTTAACTTGTATTTATGGTCCTACAGATCCTGCTGAACTTCATTATAACATTGTTACAGGGACAGAGTTCAAAACCAAACATTCTGTGAAAGCCAAAAACCCTCTGCTGTCACACTATAACAAAAGAATCTGTAATGCTGAAAAAGATTATTGTCTTTAGAAAAGAGAGACCAGATCATTTGAAGAGTTTATATGTTTATCTATGTCTTTATATATTTAAAACTTTGCTGCTGATCAAAATTAAGTCTCAGAGTAGCGTGAATTTCTGTAACAGACCAAATCTTGAACTCAGTGAAGTGGATGCTCATGCATTATGTCAGAATGAAATCCAGACTGATATGTTTGACTACTCAAAGAAAAGTTATATCTGGAAGATGGTCATTCAGCTTCTTTGCAGTGTGCCCTAGAGATAAATTTCCTTTCATTGTTTTCACTGAATCACTGCCTTATTAGACAACTTAAGTTGCCTTCTGGTGCTGAATGTCTTAATGGCTTTAATTTGCATGTACTAAGAATGGAGATCATTAATGAATATCATACAGCTTTCAAAAAAGAGATTGTTCTTGTATCTACATCAATTCTATATGTGATTGATGGATAAAAATACATCTTCCAGTACAACCCTCTCCTTATGAGCATGTGTTACGAGTTGTTTATTGAACAAAGGCTATGCTTCAGCTATTTAGGAGGACAACATCACTGAAATTGACATAGCATCTGTCAGGTTGTGCAAAACCCTACATACTTTTATTTTTGTCATAAAGCTGCCTGTAAAACGTTGATTTTATTTGCATATAAAAACATGATGAGTGTTGTTTCATGAAGTGGTGGTGGTTTTTTGATGTTGATTTGTATCATTCTGCCTGTGTGAATTTTTTGTGTGTGAACAAGTTACTGAAGACATGCTAAGTTAAAAGATACATATACTGAAACTATATATCTAAAAATCACAAAAAACATAACAGCTGTGGCCAGGTCTGATAGGACAAAGCACTATTCTGTTTTGCCAAATGTGGAACATGGCATATTTTTTGATACCTTTGCACCCAGCAACAATGCATTATGAGGCATCCAAACAGTGAGGTCACCTCCACAAGCTGAGAGCAAATTTCTGTGAGACATATCAGCAGCACATATCTTTGGTGTGTTTGGTCTGCTCGCTAGCTGTCCAACACAAGTAAGAAAGTACAAGGAAAGTGATGCATTGGAATTAATAAATTACAGCAAGCAGCCATAGCACACTCTGAAACTTGGCTTCACCGGGCGCTTCTTGCAACTAATCAGGTACTTCAAATGTCTTGAGTGTGGAAAGATACAATTTACTTCTAGAACATTTGATTTCTTTCTGTTTACTTTATTTTTAATGTAATTGCTAGTATCAAAATGAATAAAATGTTCACTGAATCTTCTGAGACTATTTTAGCAATATTTATATTTCAAATTTATCTCCAAAGAAAATAATTCAACCCAGTATGCTAGGCTTTGGTTTTTTTTTCTGATAGTTTGGAAAGGTACAGTAAGATTTGTGAGCAGCAGTTTCAAGCTATGAAAAATCACTAGTTTAGAGAAGACTATATTTACATTTTGCCAGGCTAAAGTATTGAAATATTATCAATGTTATAGAATTACATTTATTTTTAATGTATTATTTTAAAATCAATGTCAAAGAACACAGAACACTTATTTGCTTTCCAGAATACTAAAGTTTAGAAAACTGTGCCCGGAAGGCTTTTTATGTACTTATCTTTATTTCTTTAGGAATTAAAAGAATACTCAAATTTACATTTCAGAGTAAGTGATTGGTAGCAGTTTATTATGCACAATATTGAAAATAATGTTACTTCTAAAAAAGTATATAAAATCCAAGAAACATGTAATATTTGGAAGCAGCTATAACACATATTTCTTCTGGTACATAGATTGGTTATTCCCTTCTCAGCTTTTGGAGACTGAGCTTTGCAGAGAGGTTCCTCTCCAAAAACACTTGAAGGGAAAAGAAATCTCTCAGTCTCCCTGAGTCACTGGCTGTTTGTCAAGTCAATAACCTCCCTTTCCATCAGTGCTAAGGATCATCATGTGACATTAAGTGCTCTAACTGTAATACTGATCTGCAAGTCTGATTTGCACAGTCTAGATCTGATTTCAGTCTCAGTGTGATTTTGTGCTGTTGGATCTCTTCACTTTTGATGTTACTGGATTGAGTCCCAGATTACACTAGATTATGCTAGTAAATGAAATCAAATGCTTGGTCATCTTCTGTTCACCATGATAGTGTTGTGAATCTAGGAATTATCTAGTATAACCCTCTTTTGATTTACAAGAGTGTTCTGGTCATTAATGTGTATTTTCCATACAAGTACACAAGAGACAACTAACAGTGTTGTAGTTGATTTTCTATCTTATTTTCTATTATTATTCTTTGACCAGTTGAAGATTGCTTACCTGTAGGCATTGTTATAAATTCATTAATAGCTTTTGTACAACGTTAATACTCTTTGAATCTTTGAGATTTATCTGATACTCTTGGACTTATTATAAATTAACATCAGAGACCTTTCCAGGTTACCAAATGGTCCAACACTTTCAAGGATTTGGGGCTGGTTTTATAATGTTTACATTCAGAAGATGTTTCACATTGTTCTTGCCAGAAAATATTCCATCAGTCTCAGGGTGGAAGAGAATTTAGTGAACGTCACCCCTGAGAACCTCAACAAGAGGTGTCAAAATTTGGCATGAGAATTGAATCTGTTTGAGAAGCTGTTTGTAAGAAATTCTGTTCAGGTGCTGCATATTGGCTGCAGACAGGCTGGGTTCTGCTTAGGCTGAATGGGTGAAGACTGTTCAGGAACCTGAATGGTGGGATTTTTTCACATATGCTAAATACAACTGAGTTCTACCAGATATTCTTGCTCTTCTGTGTGTCTTTTAGAACTACAAGTTTGCCATTCCCGTGGAGTCTCAGTCTGTCCTCTGTAGTCAGGCTCATTTTTCTGTTTCTGGGATGTCTGAACATAAGTTGCATGGGGAACAAGCAAGTGGAAGTAGCAGTAGAAATGCATTTTAAAGTTATTATTTAGCAGAACTAATGAAGACCTGATGGAATGATTTATCTATCAGGGACATTAATATAAGCAGTATAACTCATTCAAGACATGTAGAAATAGAAAAGGATGTAGGTGTTACCATATGTGTTACCTTACATCTAGGCATCACTTGTTAATAAAGAGGGACATAGGTTGCTTCAAAGCTCATGAGTAATTTTTGAAGAAAATAAAGTGCTGATAGGAGTCAATAGTGGGCCATGTATCAAAAATAAAAAAGTCATATGATGAGGTTTTTTGTAAGGAGAATTATCCAAACCCCAGTATTTAGTGACAACAGCATACTTGCTTACAAAAATTTCCATGTTGGGAAAGGAATAAAGCTGTCCCCAGGCAGTCTAGCTAATTTCTGAAAAGTCTTAGTGGAAATTTGTTTAGAAATTGGAGAAAACAAAGGAAGATGACATTTTCCAGATTTGAGCCTCATAATTTTGTAGAGCCTAGAGGGAAAAGTAACAGTTAAAAACAACTTGCATTTCATGAGTGATCATGAAGCAGCAGAATTCCTGACAAACAGGAAGAGCTGCAGTTTGCTTCAGCAGAGCAGATTATAGAAATTCAGAGAACTAGTAAGTGATATCTTGTGGGAGACAATTCTGAGAGAGTTAAGCACAGTAGACAGTTCTTTAAGGGAACTATGTTAAATGCAAGTTTATGCAAACCTATGCAAAAGAAACTATGCAAAATTACAAGTTATGACAGTGCGGAGGAAGGATAGGAGCTGTAGATCACTCACCAAGGAAGACTTTTAAGAAAGATGAACGGATAGATGAACATTGGAGGCCAGAGAAAGTCAAAAGCAGAGAATGAAACCATGTGATGCATAGTTGACATTTCCTTCCCAGCATGTTAGTGCACTGACAGGTAGAGAAAGCTAAGGAAAAATGATCCGTTCCTCTGCAGAGTGAAGGTTATTGGCAAA
The DNA here is from genome assembly GCA_036873685.1 of Agapornis canus. Taxonomy (NCBI): domain Eukaryota; kingdom Metazoa; phylum Chordata; class Aves; order Psittaciformes; family Psittacidae; genus Agapornis; species Agapornis canus. Next base: position 6,136 of record JBAFWW010014955.1, read on the forward strand.
CAGTTCCTAGAAAGTTAGTAGATTTAGTTCCCTTTTCATTTCACTCAGAAGTTCAGTCATGGGCTGGTGGTATCATGAAGACAAAAAGCACAAGAACTTGAAAGGGGAAAGAAAATATTTGAAGTTTTGTGAGTAAATTAGTTATTTTTGTGATCAGCTAGCCCAAATTAACATTCTGAATATCTATGAAAGGGCAGGAAGAGTGCACATCTTTAAAAAGGAGAGAGAGGTTAAAATTGTAAGCCAGATAGATCATTTCAGTTCCTATAAAAACAGTGGGAAAGTAAAATACCAGTTGAGAATACTTAGAAAATAGTACATAAAGAGAAAAGAGTGGTCAATAAAAATCATATTGAGCCAAAATAATTCCATTTTGTCATGGGATATCACTCCATGTGGCTACAGAAAAACAGTTGATATCACATCTTGATTTTAGTGAGTCTCTGGACACAGCCTCCTAGAACATTCTCCCAAGTAAGCTAGAAACATATGGTCTAGATTAAAATGTTGCAAGGGAAAGGAATCACAAAGGAAAAGGAAGCTACAGCAATACGTTGAGTGGGTTTTGTTTTTCTTTTTTCCCCAGGAATATGTCCCTATTCCAGAATTAGTTGATATTTTTTTCAGTGACTTGACTAATGGAAAAATGAGGATGCTTATATTTGCAAATCATACCTCTTTTGGAGAAGATGCAGGTAGAGGGTTAAAAAATACTCCTGAGAATTTAAAGGTCTGAGACAAACCAGGATGTAATTCAGTAAGTACTCAGACAACAATAACCATCTACCCAGGCACAGGCATAAGAGTGCCCATGTAGCTGTTTGTGTTGGGAATTTGGGAAGGTTTTTGTTTGTTTTTCAGAAAGAAGTAAGATATCTCATAGACCATGAGATGAATGGGCATTGGTAAGGCCATGCAGCTGTGAAAAAGCACATGTCATTCTGCATTATAGTGATAATCCTGGAGGAAAAAAAATCAGCTTCTATTTCCCTGGGCTCCCTTCCTGCCCTGGTTTGACCCAACTTCCTGCTGTTCCTTGCAGCTTGGTATTGGGCATTGGTGAGCTCCTCCTGTGACACCTCAAGCTGCAGGGACTCAAGAGGGACCTATACATTTAGTTCCTTTTTGCTTCTGATCTACTGAAGTCCTGTTTGTTTGTTTTTTTGTTGTTTTGGTGGGTTTGGTTTTTTACTTTAGAACTGTTAAGTCAATGGCAAATATGCCATCCTATGCAGTAGCTTATTCCTGCATAGGAGCTGTAGTATCTGTAGCTGTCCTACTGAGTAGCAACACCATTACCATGTGTGACAAAACATCTGCATGACAAACAGGGCTTTAGAACTGGATTCAGATTTGCTGAAAACATATATGGCATCTTTGTAAAAGTGTACTTTCACTTTCAGAACTACCTAAAACATTTCATAGGGAGTTTACTGTTTTTCTGTGTAAGACTTGTTCTTGAGCAGTTGGTTACCCTCACTCCCGACAGCCATATTCATTATCCAGAACTACCATTAGGTAGTTTCTGGAACCAGTTCCCAGCTTGAAGACTATTCCCAGGTATTTCAGCCCTCAAAACATCACTGTGGCTGAATGTTATTTTCAGGGTGAGTGTGGAAGAAATGATAATAGGGAGTGTTACAGAGTAATTCAATAACAGATAGCCAGGCTCTCACTAAGGCAGACTTCTCCAAACTCCAGCAAAAAATTTTCACCAGGTAGATACACTTAAAAAATATGAGAGATTTTGAAGGATTATGCCACTGTCATTTCCCAACCATATCACAGGAACAGAAGACAGATAAGCTTTCACAGAACTGCTGATATCTGGAGGGTTATGCTACCACACCAGACTGGCACATGTTCTGTTTGTGAAATAAAAGGTGCTGTAAATGTTTTCAGGAAAATTTTAAATACATTTATGAATTACATTGGAACTATTTTGGGTTTCCTTTGTTTCTCTCAAAAGGATGGTCTTGTGGCAGCACACAAAGTTGGTCGCTGAAGGGGGAATAAGAAAGTGTTGTAATGACAGAAGCACTCTGACATGACCAAATCACTATATAACACATTACCTTACCCATCCCCAAACTTGAAAGTCAGTGCTAAGGCCTACTACAGAAGTGGATCTGGCTTCTCATACAGAAGAACCAAGACCTTACAAATGGATTTTGCATGAATAAATCACATTAAATCCTCCATTTCAAGGCTTCAAGGTGATGTCATATGTTTGGGAAAAAAATTGTTTGATAAGAAAATGAGAAATGCATTTCTGGCAAACTACTCATCTGTGTTTGTCTTATTATTATAATTTTAAATCTGGGAACATTTGGAAACTGCGTGAGAGGTCGGAATGTTAGATTAATCAGAGTTGACAGATTAACAGGCAGATGAGATCAAGTGCTATCATAAATTGCTGTCATGTGATCTTGAAATTTAAGGTAATATCAAATCATGTAGTCAGTGTATCTAAAGGACATTTATAAACCAGTATTTCTAAAGGAAGAAGATGATGTAACACCATCTCCTTGATTTTCATGCTCTGTTTATAGAAGGAGAATTGCAAGTTTTCAGTATCTGTATGAAAGTCTGAGAAAATTTATCAATTTTTCATGACAGTGAAAATTCACATTGTCTCAGCAGGTGCTTGGAAACAGCACACCTATTAAAACTTTCCTGTCCTCCAACTATCTGCAACCTGAGAGGCTGGTCACTCTAATGTGGAGCCCTTGTCATGAACCTGACACCTAGGGCCAACAAAGATTTGTGCAACAGGCTTGTATGCCGGTGTGTTTCCATGCATATCTCCAACTAGAAGGATAACTGAGAACTGAATATAGTGAATGGGACTGAATATACTTGCTTAAAGGAAAAACTACAGTGAGATAATTTTACATTTTTGAGACAGGCCACCCATAGCCAAAACCAATAAAAAGTAACATGTTGTTATTCCAGTGATGATGAAAGTTACAATAACAATTACATTTGTCAAGGGAGGTCTGATTATTTTTGTCCCTTATGTAAATATTAATAAGAACTTGAGTTACTCATTTTATTAAATAGAGAAACATAATTGTTTTGTTCTCTGGTTTAGGAGGACAGAGAGAGTGTAAAACAGGGCAAGCAAAGGAGGCTTGAACACAAATATATAATATAATATTCATTACAATAACTTAGAAGTCAGAATTACAGCCTGTAAGTACAAGCCATATCACAGCTGTGTGGCACATATGAACTACATGTTGGATATAAAATAGCAATTAAATGTCTAGAAAGCAGCTGCTCCTTATCTATAAGACATCTGGCTTTTTCCTCAGCTCAGAAAGAACTTGCCACTACAGCCAACTGTTGTGTTTCAGGAACCTGTTTTATTTTCCAGCATAAAATGTAAGTGCAATGTGACACATTGTTTAGGTTCCTTTTTTTTTTTTTTTTTTTTTTTTTTTTTTTTTGTTTTTTTTTTTTTTTGTTTGTTTGTTTTTTTTTGCTGGTCAGTGATCACTTATAGTTTTCAGCCTTCAAATGAGCCATCTTTTTAAAGCCAAATTCATTGTTCAATTGCTGGTGTTCCTCGGAAACTAATTTTCTTAAGTTCCACATTTTTCAGTGTGCTGGTAGATAAACATGAAAGTAATTGATAAGTCTGCAAGCCCTTTTGGTAAAACAAGGTGTAGGTTGCATTAATGTATGACAGCATAATTCCTGATGAGCTGTAATGTGTGGGAATCATGTATGATGAGATACATGGATCATAATAGTATTGTCATTTGTTAATATTGGAGTCTACTCTTTCTGAATGAAAGCAGTTTACTACTGCCTTCTCAATGAGAAAAATATGTAAATTAGAAAAGAAGAAGCAGTTCTTACTTTTTGGTTTGCATCCCTTGATATAGTAGGGAAGTGATGAAGCTGAGAGGACATGTAACAGTAAGTCTACATTGTGCCTGGGGCATGAGCAGGCATCAGCTGCAGCACAGCTCAGATGATACCCCCCATTCTAGTGTACTGGCTAAGAGCTGACTTTCCAAATGGCTTGCCATGTAGAAAAAAATAAACAACATCTTAGGACAGGTGAGGTTTCTGATTTGCTTGAATGGCCAATGTATGTGTGAAAAATCTGTGTGCACCTCAGAAGCAATGTAAAAGATAATCTTTCTACCTTCTATCTGACTCCTGTTGCCTTGGGGACACTCATTCTATACCTGCCGAGCAAACAGTCTGATTATGTACTAAACTTGATAAAAAGTAAATAGCCTACTTAAACATGCTAAACACAATCTTTCACCTACTTAGATGCTATTTAAACACAATCTGTTTAAATATGCCTTCATCTAAGTCTATGTGGATCTTGTTTCATGCCACATATCTTGCAAATTAAACACCTTCTAATAACAAAAATGAGGTAATTAAATATGAGAAGAAATGTCAGCTTTGCCTAAAAAACGCAATGGACAGTGACATCAGGTTCCAAACACATTGTGTTGCCAGTCTGTGTCATACATTAATGTCTGAGAGAAGGCAATTCATTAACACAGTTCCACAGCCGAATCCTGTACTGCAGGTTTTGTACCATCTCTGCTCTTTATCAGAGACTTTCAAACTTGAAGCTCCCCTTCATTCCACCCTGTGCCTGAATTTGTCTTTTGTATTAAGTACTGAGTTCAGAACGTGCCTAGAAAAGGAAGCAGCAACATCATATAGTTCATCTTAGAAAATTCCCCTTTTTTTCCTCATGTTCCTGTATAATTGTTGTGTAGACCAACAGGAGAATGATATTCTGCATCCCTTTGCATAGGCAGGGATTGTTCCATCCCACTCCCACTATGTTACAGGTCAAAGTCCGGAAAAGGTGATGATCTGTGAAGTCTGGGAGGTGGAAGTGTGTTCTAGGAATAGCTAGCAATGCAGCTAGTAAGTTGTTAGAACAGTGTCCAGCTGTGGCTTGGCCTTGTTCTGCGATCTCAGTCAATCATTTGACTTTGTTTTGCCACTCATATTCTGTCCTTTACATTGAGACCATAAGTACTTTGTATTCTTGTTAGGGTCTGTGAGAGTATCTAGTGCGGTGATTGTCCAGAGCAGTTAGATATTGGTATGAAATTGCTAACAATGCCACACGAAAGACTCAAACAGCATCTCTCCCAAACTAGAAATAAAAGTAGCTTGGACTGTAACTTTTGGTAATACTGTGTATTCAAAATCAAAAGTTATGTGAAGAAGAAAACTTCTTCCCCTTATCACTCCTCATGGGTATCCAGACAAGCAGATAGTCTTTGTTTAACTGTCTATATGAGGACATGAATGATAACATACTGCCATTTCCATTAATTGTTCCTAATGCAAAGAGGAAATGTTAGTAGTCTTTCCTCTGGAGATAAGGTGATGTGTGACCTTCTATTGAAGGAAGGAATGAAGGAGAAAAATGTTAAGAGAGGATGATCTACTGGAATGCTGTCATTGGTAATAACAGTGACCTTTTCCCTGTGGTCAGCAGCTGGCATCATGAAGACAAATTACTTCAACTTGCAAATTTCAAGATATTCTTTATACTGAGTGATAAAATCTAAAAATTTGACTAAACCCTCCAGGCACCAAATAGTGTTTGCTACTTCAGTTAATGTTTTCCAATACCTTTAGGAAAATATTTGTGCGTTAAAATGTGAGGTACCTGTTGTAATTTGACACCTAAAACTGGCTGGTGATGGATGTATTGTAGAGAATTCTAGTTGCAGGTTTACAGCAAAATCCTCTGTCATTCTCGTCAGAATGAGAGCTACTGGGAGGATCCAGGCACTCCTGTCCCTAGAGGTCACTGCCACTCAAAGAATACAGATTTTTTTTCTTTTCTATTTTTTTTTTTTCCACTGAACCTTGGAGTCCCTTCAGGAAGGGTATCAGTGACAGTACATATGGTTCCATTTTATCCGAACCCATGTTCACTTCTAGCACTATACACTCATTAGTACCTTGAGGTCAGTATAAAATAGAGTCCACAGAATTGCCATGGCAATAGCTGCAATTCCTCCCTTGTGGTTCCAAGTGACCTGGAAGGGCAGCTATGGCATGTTCTTTATAATTTATTGCTCAGCCTCATTTTCTGCCTACAGAGTTTATAGGAAAGGTTACTCTTCACATCTCATTTCTTTAACCTTGTCCTTGTTCTCTTTACTGCAAAGCAAAAGTGGGAGCAAATGGTCAGGTGATGTGCAAAGAGAAAGAAGAGCAAATATTTTTGAGAAGCTATGGACCTTCTCTTGTTTTAGATGTTGACATTGGATGCTTGTTAGGAGGTTTCTGTGGGAATGCAGACAAAGGCATGGAAAGTAGGACATGTTGTGCTCAAAGGTACACATTGAGTACCCAAAGCTAGCACAAGACCAGAACAGTCCCTACCATTAGCAGCTTAGCAGCTGGCTTTGATTTCTAAGGAACAACATGTCTGTTGGTAACTAAACTGTGGTGTGTGTAAGCTGTCACTGGAGTGGAGCTGATCACACCAGATCCATCCTAGCTAAGGCTGCCTCTGCCAGTGTACATGTAGCACTGAGCGCACTAAGCACAGACCTGCAAGCCAAGATCTCAGCATTCAGCTCTAGGCTACTCAGAGATCACATGACATGGTAGGTAGAATGCTCAATCTCTGGTGTCTCATACTGCCAGATGATAGTGTTGCAAGTGCTTTTCCAGGGTCATGATCTGCCTAGAAATACTCCCTGTAGAAAGCATCCTGTTAATTTCACCAATGTGATTCATGAGTAAGAGCTACCATTGCCAAGCTGGCCAGGTTAGACGGCTGGGATGCATGTTTCAATGTTCATCCAGTGACTCAGGAAGGAAAGGGATCTGTCAGCAGTGTGGTGCTTAGAACAAGCTGCAAAAGAGTCCAGGTGGGGCTCCATGTTAATTCTCTTACTTTTGCACTCTCCCTCCTTTTGCCTTTAGCTTTAAACACTTCTGTATGTCTGGTTTTAATAGAATCAGTTGCCTTAATATTAAAATATTTTCCAGAGCTGAAGTAGTTAACTGCTTACATTGAGGGATATTTTAAATCACAGGGAATACCCTGAGAGTCACAAAGTTGATATTTAGCTGGTCCTAAGTACTGAGGCTTAGGAAAGTCTCCAGTGCTGGAGCAGTCAGCATCATTGCAAGGGTTGCAATGGAGACAGATTTGATTTTCAGGTTTGAGGTGAGACACAAGTGATTTGAATTCTAACAACATGAAGTGTATGGGAAAGAAACCCTAGTGTTTTAAGGGCTCTTATATGAGAAGACAGAGCCTTGACAGGGAAGTCTAGCTGGCCACAATGAGGATGATGTTCTCTCCTAATCAGACACTGGTCAGGGGTATTCATCATCTGTGTACTCTGCAAGTATTTCATTTAGGAAACAACCTGAAGCTGAAATGCAGGAAGAGCTGGATTATGTTCGTCTTCATTGCTGAGTTGTTTTCTGCAGCCCAGGGAATTATTTTTCTTATAGTAAAACAACTGATAATTCCCAAATGCATTACTTGAAAGGTCTTAAGCTATGTGCCAGGAAACTGGAGCTAATAGAGATCTCCAGGATGGGGAAGGATGGGGTTGGCTGCAGGATGGAGATATTTATGTGTATGTACATGCATTATTTCAGAGAGAGCAAGACCAGTATGCTTAGCCTAAAATTTACCATTGGAAGGCTCTAAACCAATTTTCAAACTGGCAATATTGTTTAAAATGCCTTGCAGTCCCTGGGGGACTGAAGTGAGCCTCCTCCCTTCCCCCTTTTCCCTGTCTCTCACATCTCACCTTGGCTGCAGGCTGCTGGATATGACTGTGCGGGAAAGAAGAGGGGAGCAGGGGATGGCTTATGTGACAGCAAAGGACGGCTGCTGCCCTGGGGCTTCTCATCAACTCTCCCAAGCTAAAAGGACCAGTATCAGCTGCAGGAACCCCAGCCCCTGTGCTGGGAGGAGAGGCTGGGAACAGAGCTGCGGGGCTGTTCCTTTTTGGGTGATGCTTCCTGCCATAAGCTGTGGCTGTGTGCGCTGCTCAGAGCTTGCTGACTTTCTCTCAATGAGCATTTGTGCTTCAGTGATGAGAAAAGCAATTTCTGTACAAACCTGTAAAGTGTCTTGAGGGACTGGTTATATCTAAGCATCTGGCACTGCAAAAAAGGAGGACAATACTCCTTTTCCTGTTAGATTTTTTACTGTGAATGGATTTTGAAGACAAAAGCTGTAAGTGAGCCCTTTTTCTTACCTGTTTAGTATCTAAAGATCTATGCTGTGTGTGAAAGTCCGGTTTGTGCAGGATCCATTCCAGCGAAGAGAACTTGGCATATGTACTGCAGTATCATCCCTGTTCTGCAGTAGACAGTGCCGTAAGAAAGTGAAATTCATTGTCTGTTCCCAGCAGGAGCTTGTCCACCCATCTGCTACCTATTGTTGTCTGTCTGTCTTAGAAATTTAAACAGCCACCTTCCTCTGTGCTTGTCACATAAAGGCAGTAATAATAGTAGCCTTTGACATGTCCAGCCCTTTTCTCTCTTGCTTTTCAAGGCTTTGTTAAAAGCAGGACTTTTTGTCAGGAAGAAACTAGGGTACACAGAAATTGTGTTTGGATTGTGACACTTTTCAGAGAAAAGGTCTTTCACACAGGGGAAAATCCAGGGCCATCTATGGAGCTGGTCATCTTTGGGGGGTTAGTCCCCACCTGGCCCCATGACTGGATAGGCCTTTCTCCCCGTGGGTTGCACTGGGGGCCTAGGGCAGGAGAGCCGTTGTGAGAGAACAGTGTGTGTTTCACAGGGGGAAATGCAGGTGTTGACATAACCATAGCTGGATCCATGGATTTTTTAGAAAATGAGGACCAATATTTCCATGTGGTGGCAGGGAAGGGTCCTTGTTCCCAGCTCTGGTGTTCTCAGGGCTGCCCAATTCATGGAGTGGGCACACAGCTATGCTTCCTACCAGCTGGCACTCATGTGTCACAGTCACTTTGGACTGCAGCTACAGGCTATAAGAGATGGTTGCAGTGACCTGGCTTGCAAGGAACAGTCAGCAGTTTATAGCCCTGATGGGAAAAGTGATGTTTAGTTGCCATCAGTCATTCATGCCTGCATCTCCTTATGCCAGAATACATGGCAGGGTGAACTTGTGATTTGACTTCATGCTTCCATGGCAGATATCACCTCCCACTTCATTGCTTGCTGGTAGGTTGTAGCTGGACAGGAGCTGCAGGGTTGAAGTGGAGAGTACCAGGGATGCCAGGGCACAAAAAATCAGATGGGAAACCAAACCTTTAAAATGGGAGAAAGCAAATCTCTCCTTAGCATGCCTCAGTGTCTATGACGAATCCTTTGCTTGGAATGAATGTTTTATTAGATTCTCATCCCCAAGGACAGGAAGATGGAGGTGAAAAAACACGAATCAGAAATCAAGGCATTCTGTTCACTGCCTTCAGCAGGGAGTCCTGCTGGACTCCAGTGCTTCTGATAATCTGACCTGTGGGAGATCTGAGCTTCCTAGGGGAAAAGGAGAAACTGTGTTGGCTGTGTCTCTGGAGTATGACCTACACCTGATCACCATCCCTTCAGGCTTGCAGGGGTTTAACCTCAGCAACTATTCTTTATCAAAAAGATAATTTCCTGGGTTGTTCTGCCATTGTAAAAGTGGTTGCATCACTTGTAAGTGAAACTTGTAGCTGAATTTTGTAGGCAGAGTGCTGGCAGCTTGCATCTCTCTCATCCCTACTAGAGGCATGTGGCAAGGCAGGGACTGTACAGATCCCCCTGGGAGCCAACAGATGAGCCCTTTGCTCAGTGTGTTGCCTATGCTTTCTTTCCAAAACCTTGAAGGCAGCATACTGGCAAGAAAACTTGCTAAAAATCTGGCATCATAGAACAGCTGCAAGCTTCATGGGGAGGCTGATGGCAAAGGAGTCTCTTAACCATTGTGATCTTGGAGCTTAAGACACAGAAAGAAACTCAGGACTCCTGGGTTTACATCTTGTAAATTACTGACTCCAAGTAGGCCTCCTAAGAGACATGTAATTTCTTTTTACTATTGAAATATAAAATAAGTGAATTATAAGAGCGGTTAGAAGATTTAAGAGAAATTATAATGTTGGCTAACGAATAAACAGTTCAGCAAGGAAACTGAAGATTAAAGAGGTTAGATAGACTTGGTCTGGCAGCACATGTATCAGATGATAAATACTGGTCAAATATAAAAAAAATCCTTTAAAAAGCTTGTTAAAGCTAGAAACATTGATACAGGAGGCTTTGTGAGGTGGTTAATCCTTAGGTTTTCTAAATGATGCTAAATAAAACTAAAAGGCCTAGGCAGTTTGGAAAGACAACTCTACTCTAAAAGATCCAAGAACAAAATAATGCCAGCATTTCAGCTTACTTTACAGAAAAACATCAGTAATATACTGCATTGTGACAAAGTGACAGTCAGAATGGATATCAGATGGAGTAAGAAATACGCTGATCCTAACTTTTGGTGAGGTCTTTCCCAACAGATAATTTCACTTTGTTCCCCCCCAGGAACAGCTCTTCAATAAGCAGGATTGCATCTTGGCTCTGGCTCCAGTTTTCAAAGGGCTTCTAAGATGGTTTTGTAAGAACTGAGCTTTGAGGAATTGCAGACCACAAACAGCCATAGGCAGATACAGTATAACACCTCATGGTAAGCCAGGTCATAGTGAAGCTTCTGCAACTGCAGGTGGTCCTGAGTGTTGCTTTATATACCAGAGAAAAGTTTCATGCTGAGCAAAGCTTGAAGTAAGTAAAGCTTCCTTTGGCATCTTGGAGCCAAAACACCCCACTGGCTCCTGTCTCTCAGTTTTCACTGCTCAAGTAATGTGTGACTTTCATAACTCCTTGCTTCATTTGCTTCTTACCTTTGGGAAATTCAAGTCCCTCCTAGACAGATCTTGCTCTAGGTGAGATCTTGGCCTAAGCTTGAGGTCCTTTTGAAAGACCCAACTGTTCTTCATGGTATCCCATGATAGCCTTTGGATGTGTTCAGTTCATAGGCTAACAAATGTGTTTGAGTGACCCATTCTGTAGCAGCCAGTGAAAATGTGGGTAATATCTGTTATTTGAAACCATGGGACACTGTGTACCTGGGGGTGAACACAGATTTCACTTTAGGCACTAAGACAAAAGCTTTACAAGGATCAGTCATTTTGCTGCCAAATGAAAATTGCTTGAAAAATATACTTAGGACATTTGAAGAGTTTTGGTAATAAAAAAAGACATTCAATAAAGAATACTTTGCAGTTCTGTAATGTGTTTTCAGCAGTGGAGATTTACTGTCAGGGTGCTGCCTGGATATTACAAAGAAAGGTTTACTAGAAATACAATAGATAATAAATTAAAGAGATTAAATCTCATCCCCTTGTATATGTGTTAATAAAAGATCCCTGTAATACTCCTGAAGTATATGAAGTATAAATAGCAAAGGTATGCAGTGGAAATAAAATATTGTGACTAATCAGTGGATTAATGCATGACCAGTGTGAACAGAGCCCTTTTGGCAGCCCACATGAATCCCATCAGAACTCACTGTTGTGAGAATAAAACTGACTGATATGCAGAGCTACAAAATATCTGAATGCAATTCCCTGAAATACTGTGCATAAAATCAATTCCATTATTAATAAATGACCCATGTTTTCCACTCTGAACCCAACTCATTTTCTGGGAATCCACTGACCAAGCAGCAATACAGTTTCCAGAACAGAAGGGGAGAATCAAAACCTGCATTATATTGGTACCTGTTCCCTTGATACGCAGAGGGTAGGGGTAGGTCCACAGAAATATTAACCTTTCTGGGGAATTTGACATCACAAAAGATTTAGATGCCTTGCTACCTGTAAGTACCTAGCTCCAATGCATTGTCCAAAACAGTTTTAGAGGATAGGAAGCTCATGCTTTGGCCTCTAACAACTTTTAATGCTTGCTTTGTAATTCCTTGCATAGTAAGTCAACTGAGATTGTCCTGCTTATTTCTGACAGCACACACTTTCTTAGCAGCCTGTTTTTCTGTGGCTTTCAGGCATTTGTGAAATGCTTCTATTCTTAACAATGCAATATATAGAACTGGAAGGAGTAACTTCCCAAATTAATCCTTGAAGTCACTGCGAGGTTTTTCTTCATTTTCTTCTATGTCCTTTTGGATAGACTGTCTCTAAAAGATGGGCATATGCACATGTACGTACACACGTGTATATACAGATTCACAGACACACATATAAAATTCAATATGGTCAAATGCAAGTTTTAAAAAATATCAAGTCTGTTAGTCAGAGATCATAAGAGGATTGAAATTATAAGGCTTTTTTAAACATATGTTATTTTGAATATATACTTGCTTCAGGCTGCTCTGTGCAACCATGGAGATGAGAGAAGTACTTTAAGAAAATGAAAGCCAGAAATTTTTAAACAGGATAATTCTAGTAGCTGGGGTTGTAAGTGGCATATTAAGAAGTCTTGGAACTTATAGACAAATTTGGTAACAGTCAAGATGAAATAGATTTGCAGAATGCTGTTGTGTGACCCTGGTTAGTTGTTTGCTGGTAGCAGGCAAATTCCCCTGTATGGCTATGAGCTGGCTGTATTTCTGATGTCTTTGTTTTATTCTGTTTATGATCTTGTAGTTCGTGAATAATGGAACAGACAAAAGGTGTCAAGTTTTCTGGTTTTGAGAGGCACATCTGCAACAGTAATTCACTGATGAACAAACCAGGATAACCTGAAATGAAACAGGACCAGAGCAGTGATATTTCACTAGGGTCTGACTGCAGACACCAAGTTCTTTAGGAGAATACAGATCTAGGAAACTTGGACAAACATAGGCCACAGGACTTGAGGAGAGGGATATGATTTCAAAGCAAGTGTGTCTGGGGTTAATACTAGAGGCTGTCAAACTTTGAAAGGGTATACTCAGGCACCTAGAGAGAGACTCTGAGATTTGGTGTTTAGGAGATTTTTACTTCATTATTCTGACTGGTGGGAGAGGACTCAGTGCTCTATAGGATGCTCAAATCCACACAGAAGTCATCACCACTGTAGCAAGGAAACCAGAGCACAGACATTCATGAAGGGTGTCCTATACTGAGTCAGGACAAATTTTGTGCCAGGTAATGGCTAATTGTGTTTAGAAACCTCCAAGTGTGTTATGCTCTGTAGTGCAAGAGGGTAATGGGCTAGGAAATGCTGGGATTGAGAGGCGGGATGACACTTGATACAAGCAAAGTGTGTGTCATTTATTTCTACAAAAGCACGTGTTTATATAGAAAGACAGAAACCCATTACATAACGTGTCAGAAGGCACGCTGATTGGTCAATCTTACATGACTGTTACTAAGTTAACAAAAACCTTCTAATCTTTTTTAGCCAAGTCCTGTGGAAAAGTACAGACAAAACACTTCAGTTAAAAACAAGTTAAAAACAAGCCGCGGTTTTCATTCCTTAGTCCCGGTTGATAGTCTTTGTCCTTGCAGACTCGGTTCCCTTTATCAGTTCTGCTTACACTGCATTCTCTTCTTGCTTATCCCATGGTTTATGTCCAACTAGCTCCAGCACGTCTCCCTTGATAAGCTGCAAAGAGCTAGATGTTCTGTCCATGTCTTGCAGGCCATTCCCTACAAGGAAAAAGTAAGCTTAAGACACTGATGAACTGGAGGGATCAGGGAACGTCTTTACCATCTAGTCCTATTTCTGCAAAGAAGGCAAAGCTGTCTTCAGAAAACATGCTTGAGAGAACAGGCTGGTGCTGGATGCTGGTGCTTCCCAAGAAAGAGACCCATGTCCCTAACAGCAGCAACGTGGCAACATGGGCTCGCAGCCCATGCCAAAAGCTTTATGGGTGACTCAGTAGCTGTGCAAGCCCCACACCAGCTCTGCTCATTTGCTGCTGCTGTTTGTGGAAGGCTCCTGCAGAGCTGAAGCATGATGGTGTTGAAAGCACCAGCTCGCTATGAATATATAAGTAGCTCAGTGCATTCAATTAACACAAAATTTGGTTTATCTCATTGATGAACAATTGCAATGTGGGGGAATTTAATTTTATGATGGCTGAGATCCTTCTGTGTGCAATGACAAACTAAGGAAACTCCAGCAGTACAGCTATCTGTCATTGAGCTATTTTACAATTCCTTCTACAATATAAATGACATAGTGAAAAATACCCTTATTAGTTTAGACAGCAACAGTTCTCTTTCACTAGCAATAATGGATTGAAAACAGTTGTGTAGTCCTTGCAATGCCTGGTCATGACAGAAGATCTCTCTCAATTAAGAGCAGATAATTTCATAAAAATCCAAATCTTCACATGTCAGGATGTCAGACACTCTCTACCCCCAGTTCCCAGAAGAGAGAAGGATGGAAGTTACATCTAGTAGGGTGATTTGTTCTCCTGCCTCTGTTTCCAAGACATTGACTGGGAGAGCTTCAGTTTCAGAGAAAGAAATGTGAAGTAAAAGCCTTGGGTGGGGTGGGATGGCCAAGGGAACTAAAGGCGCACTAAAATTTTCTCATTTGTCTTGTTCAGCTGTTCTGTCTCTGGAAAGTGCTTGCCTTTAGTCCTGTAGTTCTGGAAGAAAATAAACACTTTCACTCTAAGGCTTCATCAGATCATGTAGTGGATATGATGAAGCAGCTTGCTTTCTGTGCAGTTCATTTCATTAATGTCTCCCAGAGTTTATTTTGAAGTTATTTGTACTGACTATTGTCCTCAGCACTTATATTGGTTGTTGTTAAAGACTGGGTAATGTTTTGTGGTTACCTTTTTCAATACTATTACAGTATTACTGCACCCAGGCAGGAAAAGTGATGAGGAGATGGAAAGATTTTCCCTGTATTTTGTAAGTAATTTTTGTAAGAGACGTTACCCTGAATATCAGCATCTAAAAGGGGGCATTTAATTTTTCTTTACTTGTGGCACTGTACAGAAAACAGCTCTGATCAGAACTAATGTGTTCTCCTTCCTGGAAACCTTACTTTCAAGACAAGGCCACAGACATCAATCCAACCTGCAAAGTTTGGATCTGAAGTCTGCTGTCAGGATCATAAGTTTTATCTCTTCTTATTATCAATGGACTAGCCTCAAAGTTTGTCCTCAGGAACTGTTGCATATCTCAGCTTCCCCTGACACAGCAGTCATGCAGAGCTGGTGTCCATCCACAACCAGAGAAAGGAACAGAGGATCAGAGGGCTGTGCCCTGGGGGTAAGACTTGCAGAAGAGGGGGAAGAGATCAGAAAAGCTCTGTGGGGAGTGTCCATGTAGGTGGAGTTTGTTCTCACTCTGATGTCTAGCATTTAGAAATGCTATTTCAAAGACAGTTTGTACAGAAATACAAGCATTCAAATCTGTCTCAAGCTTAAACTTTTCAGAAAAAGAGGTCAGAGGTGACGTCCTCGGAGCTGAAATGGGAAAGAGATTTTTTGAGAACAAAAGCATCACTTACTGAACAATGTAATATTTGGTAACCGGATGTTAAAGACAAATTCCTGGTTAAATAAAAACTGTAAGCTCATTGGGGAGATAATTCAGAATTTATCTGAAGATGAGGAGAGTCTTAAGCCTTGGCAGTATTACTTAAGCTCAGTTACGAGACACTGGCTGGTCACAGGTATTCTGGATGATTTTGCCTTTCTGTTGGTCTGCAGGTTTGGCAGATGATCACAACAGCTACTTCTGGCCTGGGAGTTTTGTGCTGTTATTGTTTACAATGCAATGATTCTGTGGAGAGATCTCTGAGTCTCCACAGCTCTCGACAGACCACTTCTGCCAAGCAGGAAAGGATGTCCTTTAAATATGCGTTGAAGAACAATGAAGGTGTCTTGTTGGCAATGCCTGATATATTAGTCTTTGATAAGGGATGCAGATCCCTTAAATTATTTAGATTAAAAGGGCATTTAGTTTGTCTGAATGTCAGATCTCCTGGGTGAAAGCAAGTGATTTATTTATAAAAAGAACTGCACTTAGTGTGTCTGGAGGGAATATTGATTAAAGAAAATGTTGTAAAGGAGATACAACATAGGACAGGATGGGAGATGACCGCCAGATTAACATAGGTTAATTCTGAAAGGAACAAAGACTGTGTTACAAATAATGAGCAGGGATGGAAGAAAGCAGAGAAAGCTTGAAGGGCTGTTATATGTGTCAATTGTGTCTCAGACATGTTAGAATTTTCCTTCAGTGACACTCAGAGATGTGAGGACAAAATCTCCAGCTCTGTGAGGGCTCTTTGAGAAGGAGCCACAAGACCCTTCCCAAGCTAGGCTTAAGTACTTTTGGCAATTTGGGAGGCAATATGTGACTAAATGTGGGGTTAGGCTGTGAGGGAATGCAAGAGAGGAAAACATGAGCATGTAGAATATATATATCATGATATTTTGGAGAAACTGGGCCAGCCTGTGAATCTAACTTCCATGATCTCACTAACTGTAGGCTCTAAGAACCTCCAAAGTAATCCTGTGTTGATCCTTCCCATGCCTTCTTGGAGAGGCTGTGAAGTGGTGCCATCCTGGGGACCTGAGTGGGGAGCTGTGGCTTATGCCACACTGGTTTGCTCCATGTCTTCCAGCTGATAGTTTTCTGAGCTGTGACTTAGAACCCAGGAAATCCAGTTCAGAACACAGTTCTAAGTTCTGCTAGTTTCAGGTGTGCTTCTTATACTCTTTGGACATCACCAATTTATTACCTTTCTCCTAACATTGTCATATAGCCCATAAGTGGCAAGTGGGATGGGACAACAGGTGTCACATGTTTGTTCATTTTTTTCTTTTTCTGATTTCAGATCTCTGAAACTTTAGAAGTCTAAGGAGTGTTTTCTTTACAGTTTGATAGAAATCTCCTTTCAGGCAACTATACAGACAGTAAAATGTAACAGTAAAAAATGCAGTGAAGGGGTGCTTTCTTCTAGAGTTTTCCATTTAGTTCCATTTTTGAGCTAGTTCAAAGCATTTCTAAATTTTCACTGCATGGAAGCCATATTTGTAAAAATATTCCTATGTGAATATTCTTTCAGGGAAATAACCTTTTACTCTGAGAACTCCATACAATGGTCTCCTGGAGGTGCCAAGGAAACCCTGACCCTTCAGTTTTGGCAAGATAACAGCCATTAGTCTGTTAGCTGACACAAGTTTAATCTCTGTTGCCTTTTCTACGAATTTGTAGTCCTGGAAGTTTTTATGATCCTGTGTATCATTTAGGCAGTTTTACAGTAACAATGTAGTTTACTGAACCTACTTCTTCTGCAGGGTACTACCTGTTCCTGCATGCCAGGAAAGGGTAATCTTTATGTGAATTACTTTGGAGGTTGTCAAGCTGCAGTTCATGGAACCCCGTCGTTCTAAGAATTAGGTTTTACAGGACCATGGAAAATAACTTGGAAAAACAAAATCTTCCCATCTGTAGACTGAAATTTGTATCTCCAGGGGGCCACATTTCCATCTGAACATTTTTAGGAGTTTACATCTGTAAAGAATTTGAAAACTTCTCTTGAAAAGTGATCAAAATAAGAAGCTTAGCAAAGCTGATTTAGAATTGCAGGAGACTTGTTAGAAAACCTCTAAATTCTAAGCTCTGAAAAGTTCTGGTTTACATGTTTGGTAAAGCCAGGATGACTGTTGTGTACTGGTGGCCTAATGAATGGAAGTAAGTGTAGAAGCAGCTGCATTTTTCTCCGAAAATGCTCCCCTAACATCTTTTCAAGAAATTGAATAACAACCTTTTGGTAAACAGGATGAAGGAGCTTTTGAGAGCAAGGTCTGATTGCCCAGAATTTGTGGTCAATTCTAAATACCTTCCATTAAAAAAAAAAAACAAAAACAAACAAACAATTGGCCTCAGAGAAAGAAAACTGGTAACTTTGCTTCTACAGGGAATCGTTTACCCAATTGGGGTACTGGTTATAGTGAAGATGCTACTGTAAGTCAGGTAGGAGATTCCTGATCCATATGCAAGTGACTGGATCTTAAAAATAA
>JBAFWW010014956.1:1268-12696 GCA_036873685.1 Agapornis canus
AAACATTACTTAGCGACAACTAAAACCATCGGTGTTATCAGTGCTGTTCCCAGGCCGAAAGTCAAAACACAGAACTGCATCAGCTGCTAAGGAGAAAAATGACTGCTACTCCTGAACCCAGGACATAAGCCTTTACTGCCGACAGTTTGAAAGCACACAAAGGAGTGAGACTTTGCAGCTTTCCAAGGAGACTGAAGGTAGTTTCAGAAGTGAGTGTGGAAGAAGACTGTTTAGATCAGATTGCAGTTCACTTCCCTAAGGATACATCCAATATCTCTCTGTTTACACAAAATGCTTTTTTTTCCCTCTCTTGTGTCTTGGAAGAAAGGCGTTCTTGGTTGTATATGCCTGGAAACTAATCAAAGAAACTTGTTAAAATATAAACCCAAAAGAGTACAGAGTTTTATATTGACAAGTTAAAAATTGTTCCTGATAGATTTCCAAGATATGATTTCCTTTTACCTTTTCAGTTCTAGTTTCCATTACAAGTGGAAGTCATGAGCTCAGAATATAGCCAATTAAATTTGGTACAGCATCATTAAGCTGCAATACACAATGAGAAGTATAGCTTTGCTGGAAAAAAAAAAATCCTTTATTTTCTATGCTATTATAATGAATTTTCTTGCACAAATCTTTTAACAGTCTTGTGTTCAACAAGACAGACATTTTAGATTAAAATTTCTATCAGTCCTAAGCAATTGTGCCTTTTGAAAATAACCTGAAAAGAATTGCTTATTTTTCACTTTATCTAGCCTAAATGAATAGATTTATTTGCTTCTGCTAAGGTGTGAGCAGTTGAAGTTACATTCTGCCAAGTGAACCACTTCCTTAGCCCATTGGATAGACACAGAGTGTCAGGATCTACAAATGCATTCTAGAGAATATTTATTTTGTACCGTAATTAACATTCTTTGTTGCTTTTTCATTGTTGTTGTTCTAAAAGGACAGTCTCTCCATCAAGCACTGTCTGAAGTCTTGTCTTCTGTAACTGTGCTGACCCATTCCCACGTGTAGGTAGAATGAGTGCTGAAGAAGAGGCATGTTTGCTGGTGAAGTTGCACTGTCTTCTGAAATTCTGTAATGCAGGCTGACAAAAGCTGTTTCTATTAAGGTAACGACATACCTTAGGAGTTTTGCTGACATGTCTGCACTGCAGAGATCTGCTGCACAGCCATGGCCTCAGTTAGATAAGCAAAACTGAATAGGAAAAACAGAGAAAGGCAGGCAGGCAGGAAGGAAGGAAGGAAGGGATGGTTGATGAGAACAAGGGGAGTTAAAAGTAAGATAGGGTTTTGCCACATTGCAAGAAAATTCTGAAGGTGTAGGAGGAGATTTGTCAAAGGCTGTCTAAATTTCACTTTCTGCTTCTGAAAATCTCTCATTACACAGAGACTGAGGTAAGATAGAGGGAAAGAATAGAGAACAGGAGAGGGAATGTGTGGAGGAGGGATCTAAAGAGATAAGCTAAAGATAGTTAATGAAGCAGAGAAATGTGATTCTTGGAGTAGCATGGCTGCACACCAGGGTAAGGAAAAAGAGAGCAAAATGACAGCCATGAGCAAAAGGAAGAAAAGAGGCTAAAAACACCAAATAGAAGAAAGTTATCCTTGAAAGAAGGTATAGTACTTTATTTAATAAGAAACAGATATTAATGTAGATTGGGCTGGAATATCAGGTAATAACAAGGAGTGTATGTGCCTGAGCTCGCCTGCATGTAGATGCTGCTGCAATGCACCACAAGGTGCTGGTTCTGATTGTCCAAACTGAAGGCTTGTAACAACATGTCATGGCTTCCAGTAAGTCAACACATGTACATGTCAGGTGTAAATGCAGCCGTGAATGCCTTTTAGTCTAGTATGTTATTTTGACATATTTCACAACCTTTACTGTTTACCAGATTCTCAGTTTACAGCAGGTATCACTTGCCCATTTTTTCACAAGATGGCTTGTCACAAGTGTGAGTAGGCTTCAACAGAAAGACGGAAACTTCACTTACACTACCACCGTTTCAGCAATTACTGCCGCTAATACTAGACTGAGCTGGATAGTGTCTGTACTGTAAATCTAAAAGATCCTGATTCAAGTATTGCAAGGGACTCAGTAAAACATGTAATGATCGTATAACTAGAGGTTCTTGTTATGCTAGATAAAAAAATAGAAATACAAAGGCTCCAGGAGTATCTTCCGAGAATCTGAAATGGTAACTTAAGTGTTCCTGTGGCACAGCCATAGATAAGGCCCCTCTGAAGTGAGCTCTGACCAGGGGACTTGATGCTGTAGGGCAGTTCTCATCTGCTGCAGTGTCTCACCTCATTAGGTCCCCACTTTGAATCCAGTCCACTCTATCAGCAGAAAAAGCTGTTGTGTTGAGCTCTTCCGATGTCACAGGCAACATGATGTGTGTGGCATCACAGCTTTTTCGATGAAGTTGCACTAAAGGGCTACATCACCTCCCTGAGTTTTATTCTTTAAACTGTCCCCTGCTAATGATAAACTCATGGGGCTGGAATGGGGATAAACAAATAGCTAGTGAAGGAATCACTGAGCTTTAAGTCGGGAATCTGCAAATGCAAAAAATAAGAAATGTTTGAGTAAGAGAGGTAAAGAACAACTGTTCAGTCTAAACTAACCAAAAAAAGCATACCTTTGCACTGCATAATTTTGAATAGTTTCACCTTGTGTGAAGGCAAAGGCATCCCAGTGCTTCAGCCCCCTATCCTCTCCTGCTGCTGCTTCTGCTAAAGTCACAGCCTCCAATTTTTTTTCCCATTGGTAACACTGTCAGCCAGTACCTGGCTGATCCTTTGCTCTTTAGCATTTCTTCTACAAGAGCCGACAGTGTTTCGGAGAGATGCTAGTCTCCCTCTTTGGAGACAGCCAGCTGTCACTATATTTTCTTCTCTCCCAGTGGTGTATTTTGGCAGTAGTTTTCCTTTGCAGATGTGAATACAACTTGCATTTGGAGAGTGTTGGTTTAGAAAGGGAAGGTATTTAGTAGAACTAACAATTATTGTTTTCAAATGGTTAGAAAGGTGATGAAAATTCCAGTCAGTGCTTGCGCTTGTGGATTAAAAACAAATATCACTCATTGCCATAAATGCTGCTTCTCTCCAACTCTGACAGGTTTCAATAGGAAAGGACATTCAGTGGGGGCTTGCTTCTCAATGTTTTTTAGACTCTTTAAGGAAAGCTGTCCCGCATGTGTGCACTTGTTCCTAACTTCTTACCTTGGCTTGTTGTTCTTCAAGTGCTCTGTGAACTTAAAACCGTTGGCTTTATAAAGAGCAGAAGACAAGAAAAAAGTGTTACTTTGTGTGTGTTAAAAGAATTAGATAACACGCTTTTCCATTTGCAGAAGTCTTGTTTAAGCAATTTTAAATTATCCTATTTTGGTTTTGGCAGCAAAAAGTATGAACAAAATGAAGTTCAAATCTGTGTTTTTTCAAGCTTTTATTTTATTTTTTTTCTGTCAGCTAATAATAAACAAACCAGAATTACAGGCTTATAGCTAAAGGTTTAGTAGTTGCTGCTTGTTTAAAACTGACCTTGAAGCAGTGTTCTTTTCATCTTTCTTTTCTCTTTGCTAATGTACTTTGCAGCAGGACTAATTCCTCTTTTCTTCTCCAAGGGCTTTGTTGAACTGAAGGCAAAACTTTGACTTTCATCTCTTCATATTTATGGCAATCTTTTCTTGTCACACTCAAGACTTTACTGCATCCACTTGCATTCCATTGTGAATGTCCCTTGTGCTCTAAATCACATTTTCTTCTTTTACCTCAGAGTGCTTAAATTATCTATTCTATTCTGTTCTGTTTTCATCAAGAATCAGCCCTTAGCAACTAGGTAACAGCCTGATACTGAAGATTTCTTCCTTCACACACTATAATACATCTTTTCTCTTCCAAAGAGATTTCTAGAGCTCATCAAATGGTTGGGCTACAGAACAATACATCCGTGTGCTTTCTCTCAAATATCTTTTCTATTCACAGAACTTTGAAATGCTAACTTATTTATTACTGTCTTCTAAAGAGAAAGCAAACAGTTTCATCAATTAAGTTGAATCCTTTTGTATTCCCTTTTTATAATGTAGGTATAATCTCTGGAAAGCTTTTGGCTGCATGTTTTTTACAGAAAGCCAAGGATTTCTTTCATAATTAGTGCTACATTCACTATAGAGGACAAAGCTCTTGCGAGTAGTGCTGGCATTATCTTTTAATTCCATTCCTGTGTTTACGTGCTTTCATGAAGACAAAATGCTGTGCCACAAAGCAGGAACACATATATTGAAAGGGTCTTAAAGGTCATGTTAGGCTCCCTACATCCTACTTCAGGTTTTACACAGTAACGTTATGCTTTTCCAGAGCAATACACTTTCATTTACAGGTTGCAGAGGGCAAGAAACAGCTACCAGAGGACAGAAATAAACTTACCACTTGTCTGTCCTGGGCACTCTTCCTCTTGAGCACATGGAGCAATGGAGAGTATGAACCTCTGCCTTACATCATCCTCCTTGTCCAGTTTTACTAGCCAAGCAGTGGTAACATACAGCCTTGGAGGATGTGTATCATTAGTGCTAAAGCTCCCCAGCTGCAATTCTGCAATGCCACACAGTGCTCACCAGACCACAGATCATATTATAGCAAAACTAATACTGCTTTCAGCTAGAAGTTTGATAAATGTATATTTTACAGCAGCTATACTGAGCTAACAATGTGGGAACTGAATGCGTAACTGTTAGTTCTCTCCTCTGCAACAAGAGATAATTGCATTTTCCTATGCACATATGATCAGTAAGATTTTTGGTTTAGTTTTTAAATGGATCATGGTTACAGGTTAGGGTTTGTAACCAATGAATGGTTATAATACCATAGCTATATAGAGAGCTTTGCAATAAACAAAGAGAGAAAAAAGGAAACTGAACAAACACACACAAAAAGCATTATCACATTGAAGCATTCAATTAGACAACATGATCATCCAAGCAAATAAGATCTAAAACAGAACAGATTTTTACCTGCAGCCCTCCTTTTGATGTCCCAGTTGGACAATTAGCTCAGTCACCTAAATTTACAGGAAAGCTTACGGTGTGTGGAAATGTGCAGTAAGGCATTTAACTCCTAGAGATCTAACTGCAAGAGTAGTACCTTTGAACTGGGTTAAAAAACAATGTGTCTGTAACCATCCTGAAACCAATGAGGTGTTCAGAGTGATTCAGGTTTAATTACCAGTAGGTTAAGTAAAATTTGCTTGAGTTTCCATCCACAAACTTGAAAAACTGAATTATCCTACTTACATGCTTTTGATGAACAGCACATTCCCTCCAACAAGCACTGATTCCATGGTTTAAAACAAAGAGCACTGTACTGGGCAGAAGGAAGAACAAAACTGGGAAAGCCAGCAATGGCAATAAATCAGCCATGCCTATTAAGCAGGATTTCTATCTCCCTCAGGTTGTTTTGGCAATAGTGCTAACCTTAGTTGCCCTCCTGCAGCAGTAAGTGGCTAATGAGGCAGGATGGTCTATCAATCACTGCCTCAGTCAGAATGCTACTGCAGACTGTTGTCCAAATTTAGGGTAGATCCATCCTTCAGTCCAAAAGGGCATGATGCTCTTGGGCTTTACCGGCCATCCTCAATGAGGCACTCAGGAGGGCAGCTTTCAGAATTCAGCCCAGGCGTCTCAGTTGACCTCAGTACACCAAGTTTCTTTCAAAGCTGTGCTGAACTTCCAGATGGAAGTAGGGAATATGCATGATCCAGAAGGGAATATGCATTCTGACAGAAACACCAGACTGCTTTTGTCATCCTATTTGTACAACCAGGGTGAATCCAGGTTGTGGATTTCATTAGAGGATCCCTGATGCTGTGCATGTAAATATCCCTACTCTTTGCAACCTTGGGTTGTACCATAGCTTTAGATCAAGCTTCCCATATAATATCTGGGAGATGTCAGTACCTCAGAGTGGGTTGCTGAGCAGCCAGCGTGCTGAGTGAGAAGCTGCCTAATCAGCAGGGTATGCTAAAACCAGGAGTGACTCAAATTCTTCCCCTCTGAACTATTGCCATCACCTTCTTCCAGGTGTTGTTTTTGCCTTTTTCTGAAGGTGGGCTTGCGAGTCCTATATAAAAAAAGCTGAACAACGATAACTCTTCCCTTTTAGAGAAGCACAAATGGAGGTAGCAGCTATAGTCTAAGGGCTATCATTTGCCCAAAGGAATTCAAAGCTACTTCATGTGGGATTTCTCTGTCCTATAGAAGAGGTGGGAACATGGCTGTACCAAGCATTTCCTGAATGTTCTAAATTTATGAAAATCCTAGATTATCATTCAGCCCTTAACTTTATGTAAACAAAAGATATCCAAACAGTTTACTTTTTTCTTTTTATTTTGTTACTTCCTCATCTTTATTCTGAAGTTTTTTTTCTCTAGTATTGCTCATGCGTGAGTTGGATACAACATTCTTGTGAATGAGATCCTTGCTAAATTGTTCATATACAGAAATAAATAGAATCACAGAATGGTTTGAGTTGGAAGGGACCTCAAAGACTATCCAGTTCCAACCCCCCTGCCATGGGCATGGACACCCTACACTAGACCAGGTTGCTCCAAGCCCTGTCCAGGCTGGCCTTGAACACTGAGAGGTATGGGGCATTCATAGCTTCTCTGGCAACCTGTGTCCGTGCCTCACCACCCTCATAGTAAAGAGTTTTTCCTGACGTCTAATATAAATCTACCCTCTTCCAATACTGTTGCTGCTTGTCCTGTCACTCCATACCCTTGTAAAAAGTCCTTTTCCAGATTTCCTGTAGGCCCCTTTAGGTACTGAAAGACTGCTATAAGTTATCACCTGAGGCTTCTTCTCTAGGCTGAACAAGCCCAGAAATATTTGTACTACCAGTATAAATTCATGCTTCTACTAATACTTTATAAACTGCCTCAGTTTACAGGTTTCAGTTGTTAAAATAATTTCAGATACGCAAAAGGCCATCTTTTAAAAGGATGACAAGACACTGTAGGGAACACACAGATGTTAATCTCAAATTAGGAGGTTTTTTTTCTTTTCAGTAGAAAAATGTTACAAGCTAGGAATTAATTGTCATGTAATTGATTGATAATTTTCCCTCCTGCTGTGTGTAGAAAGCTACTGGGTGATGGCATATCATTCTCAACAGGGGGAAAAAGTATCAGTCATTATGGGACAATTAGTTCCAATTTCCAGTATTCTTCTTCTATGTGCTGATAAGATTGCCTTAAAAGTGTAAGTACAGTAATTAATGATAAATGGAAAATAATTCTATTTTATTTTTAACTCCAAATAAACAAATCTAAATGCAGATGCTTCCTATGTCCCCATGCTTTTCTTTCCTGGACTGGTGGCATTAATGAAACAATAATTTTCATGTAGCTGCAATTAACAGAACCTGTCACAGTCAATCAGTTTACATTCATGGTTTTGCAGCATTGTTCCTTATTTCAGTACTGATATTAAATGGCTGAAGAATACCCTGAAAAATCTTTTTCTCAGCATCACAATTTATGGAAATTGTGTATTTCCCCACAAACCCACCATCTGTTTACAAGAAACTTCTTGGACTCAAACCATCATTGTTTGCTTTATTGACAGAGAAATCACAATACTTGTTTAGTCACCTTATAGCAAGCATAGTAACATATCATTAATGCACATATGGGAGGAGTATACCTATGGTGTATACATACAGAGAGATATATTTGTCTGTGCCGAGGTACTTTGCATGTACCTGATTGATGTCTGTGTGATGAACTACTGGTATTTTTTAACACTTCTGCATCTACCTGATCTACAATGCACCTACCTGAGAAGTCTGAATCTTTTATTACACAGAATTTGCAAATTTTGATCTACAAAATTCACTCACATATATTTTTCCCATTAGTAGACTTGGGTGATACATCTTAAAGCTTTAATGTCAAAGACCAGGTGTTTACATTTTTCTGAATGCCATCTATATAGTCTTATCGTAGGATCTCAAAAACTAGCTGAACTACTTCCTTCTCCAACCTACAACCAAATTCCATGTGCTTGCCTACAAGGATATAACTCCATGCCTCCAGCTGTAACTGTGGAATCTGCCATAGTTTTAAAAAAAAAAAATTAACTGGTCTTTAAATTTAGTTTATAATTGCATTCATGATGCAGAGAAGGAATGCAGTCTTACTGTGTTCTCCTTGTTTTCTTACCTTTTTGGTACTGCAGATCTAATGGAAAAAAACACTTGATGGTGAAATTGGAATGTAGTACTCATTAAATTCAGCATATATGGCTGAATATACAGAGCAGATCTTTTTCAGAAAGAAGGTGGCATTTTTATATAGTCACTTGTCAGAGTAGAATCACACTCTAAGGTGCCAATTATTTCATAACCAATGACCAAGACTTAAGTCATGTGTGAGGTAGCACGGAATTGCACATCTTATCTCCCCATGTTTGGTTCTTTAGTGCACATACCATTCTGCTTGTTCCTAGTTAATTTTACTAACCCCATGCTTACTGAGTGCAGAAATTGGGACACAATAGAAGGAAATAGAAGGAAAAAGGGGAAATAGGGAATTTAGAGCTATGACCTACAGATACCAGAATCATAGAATAGTTAGGGTTAAAAAAGATCTTAAGATCACCTAGTTCCAACAAGAATATTAATAGCATTCACCAATGCAATTTCTGTTGTGTTACTCCTTATGAATTCTACTATGTCATAGTTAATCTCTATGACACTTTTCTAGTTTATAGGCTTTATTAGAGCCATTGATTGGATAATAGCCAAATATGTGAATATAAATTGATTTTAGGCAATGTACACAAGGAATTTATTGATATAAAGGGCTTAATTATTTGTAGGGTTACTCTAAAATTATTTTGGAACAGCAAGAATTCTCTATGGACTGAATTAGAATGTCATGCTTAAATGCAGTTGGATGCATTTTCATATGAATTCTTTTGTCTTACACTGCTGTATAAAGGAAGTCTGTAACCAAATACCAGGGGAGTAGAAATGCAGATTACAGCTCCAGGAAGCAAGATGTAAGCATGGAAGATGACAGAATGATCCTGGGGGAGGAAATTACTCTAGTTTCTTTCTTTGCCTTATTCCTATTCATAACTAGCTATTATCAGTCATTTTGAAGTGGTGTTTACAGTATTAGAGGAATACAGAGGGGTTAAATTATCCATATTCTGATGCTTTGGCAAGAAAACATGAAACATGACAACAGTGTCAACATCCAGTGCAACCGTGCTGTCTCTAGCTCCATCACCTCTAAGAAAGCAAAAGAAACACATGACTAAGAAATATTGTATACTTTGGGGAAAAAAAAGGTTTTCAGAACATGGTCATGAAACAGGAATTTATGTAGAGAATCTATGCAAGAGATTCATAACTGTTGACTTACTGCAGTGCTCTTTGCTCTTGATTTTTATGTTTCTCTGTAGGCTGCTCTGACTCCTTTGGACCCAGTGTGCTCTTTTGCACTGCAGGAGCAGAAGTTTGAAGTGCAGTCAAAAAATTACAGGTTTTAGCTGGAAAGAGCATAGTGTTGACTTCACTGTTCTCAGTTAAATTAACAGTGGTTTTATCAACAGCTTAAGGAGTGAACCTGAAAATATAATTTTAAATAGCTTGGTACTGCAAAATATGCAGTGCTTAGCTGTTCATAGATAACAGACTGAAGTTCTTTATGAAAATGCAAGACAAATATTCTCTTGCACAGACTGCGGCATAAGATTATTTCGGACCCCTAATGTTAAACACTTCTGCCATATTTAATAATGCGTGACCAGGAAGCTGAAAGAGAAGCATGTAGATTGTGCCATGTACTAAGGGATTTATCCATTTCCAGTATTCACAGCATCTATCCCTTCCAAAATACTCAGATGTTTTGTTGTTGGTTGAGTAGATCATTTCCTGTGTCATTATATGGTTAGCATTGAAACATGCTCATTGCAGGGGCGTTAGTCTAGATGATCTTTAGACGTCCTTTCCAACCCAAACTATTCTGTGGTTCTGTGTGTACTTTGTAATGATACCAAGTAAGTAAAATGTATTTAATGTGACAAGGAACTAAAAGAGGTGCAGGGGTAATTCTAGGATGGAGGGATTGCTGGGATATTTGTTATGCCTCTGCAGCAGCAGAGACAGGACACCTGGATTGCCCTACCAGATTCTTCATCAGAATTTTTTTCCCCATTAAATGTTGGGCTTTTTCGAAACCAGTACTAAATCTGGATTGCATTGTCAGCCTTTGTAGTAGTGGTGAAAAAGCTGTTTTGATACACATATTAACCATGACCTTCTATTCTTATGAAAATGTAGTTACAGACCCTTTTTATGAAAAGCCAAGGAAGTCTCTTTTCTGAGCTTGTCTTTTAAAATGAATGTCCGTTACTGAAGCTAGAAAGATAGTGTGTTTCATTATAAGAAGATTAATGAGGAAAAAATGTATTTTTAACATCCCTGAATACTCAAATCTGGGAAGAGATCGTTTATTGTAGATATCTTTAGACATCTCTTAATGTTCTCATCTTCTTAATGATGAATTAATTTCGTCAAAAACAGTCTAATGGAATAGTGTAAATTTTCAGTGTGTTCTCAAACATTTCTCTGGTAACACTGCATGCTTATTCTGGACATATCAGCACTGAAAGTTAATAACTTCTTTATCTTTTAGTGCACAGGAGCTGTAAACAAAAATGACAGAAGAACACCCCTGTTGTTAGCATGTGATTTTTTTTTTCCTTACTTTCTTGGGTATATTATGTGATTCCATTCCAAAATGGATGTAACTGCTGAGATGAACACGTTTGGGATGCTGAAAAGTTAAGGTGTCCAAGAAATGCCATTTAACAGTACACACCCCAGTTTAAAACTTTGCAGGCTTATTGAGGTATGGTGACTAGCTCTATTACAGTTACAGCATTAAATACTGAAAGAATGGTGAAGGAATGGTGACAGTTACCTCTGAAAACTTAGAGTTCCTCACAGTAACACTATATTTGTATGCTTTGATTGATTTCATTAGTTTTAAAATTTAGTATGGTAGAAAATTTGAGAGGCAAAAAGGTAAAAGAACATTTTCTGGAAATTTTCTCACTTGGAGGGAATGATTTGGTCAGCATGCAATGTCTGACCTATTTGCTCTTTCACTCCATGTAGTTTGTATTCAGCAGTTAAGAGGAGGAATGAGCAAAATTAAATTGTCTGAAGTCCGCCATGCAGAAGGAATGCCACCAGCGTTATTTCCATGAGATTAAGTATTCAGTAAGTAATTTCAGCTACTGTGGTATACCCACAGAGAAACAATACAGGGTTTGGTTTTGGTTTTTTTCCTCCTGATTTTTTTTGGTTGTGTTTTTTTTTTTTTTTTTTTTTTTTTTTTTTTTTTTTTTTTTTTT
>JBAFWW010014958.1:8750-22012 GCA_036873685.1 Agapornis canus
GGCAGGGGGGTTAGAACTGGATGATCTTAAGGTCCTTTCCAACCCGAACTGTTCTGTGATGCCATGATTCTATGACAGCATCTCTGCAGTCCAAAGCATGAAACCCAAAGGTATTATTAGCCACCAGGACTATAATTTTGTTGTAATATGATTGACACACACACTTAAGGAAGCACTGAAATCGTCATTTCAGACTCTCACAAGAGCCATGAGTTTACTGATGTGTTCCTTTATTATCTGTACATTTCCCCATGGCACAGAAACCTGTATTACCTGCTGACTGGTTTATGGTGTATGGCTCACTAACCATATGTACCAAGCTCAGATAGTCTGGCTTACTCTACACAAGCCTAGGTCACTATTCTCCTGATAGCTTGAAAGTGTTAAGCTACTTAATGCTTCTTTTCTTAAGCTCTGTATTATTGCAGTTTCCAATGACTGTAATCATCTCACGTAGTGCTGCAAACTACACTTTTCTACAGGAATATTACTTATAAATAGGATTTTTACTGCCTTCTCTCTGGAGCTGGATGTTAATGAGCTATTTGGATAACAAATCTCGTAATACTGCAACAGCATGTGGGCCTCCTGCTTTTCTTTTAGCCCAGTTTCCACAGTGCAAGTGTACTGGGAATCTGGCAACCTCTTGGAAGCCAACGAACCCCCCTCCATCTCTTTTGTCATAGCACTGAGCAGCTTACACTTATGCTTCAAAGTTACAAAGCTTCAAAACCAGCTTGAGACAAACCTTTTCCCAAAGTCAGTCTTGGATCAACAGTGACATGATCAAGGTCTGGATCCAGCGTTACTGGACCCATGCTCCACCAGTGAGACAAGGCATGAACGAAAGACTCTGCACAATCACCTTCACATCATCACCTTCGTATTTGCTTCTCTCTTTGAATAAAACAAATGCCCTTGAGAGACCTGTACAAGACATGGCTGCAGTTCATTGTCAGTGGGACAGGAGCATGTGCCTGGGGGGGTTTGGCTGCTGGAACAGAAGCCCCTCCTCATTAATGCTTTAATAATGTGCCTGCTTCAAGTGGAACATGGATCCAGTTCCCTGAGACAAAAATCTGCTCTGAGCAAATTATCTGAAGGCAGATTTGTTACAGGCAGTGTTTGATTGCAGTGCCCCAGCTCATTAGCAGATGCTGATCCCACTAAGTAATTAGCATGTTTCTTTAGCTCTTAATCCGAGCCTGCTATGTAGCAGAGGGAAGCATCCATGGGAAACACAAGCAGCAGTGGGAATGGGTAGCTCTGCAAGAAATTACACATAAAATTGCCCACGCATTAGCCAAGCTTCATGGATGCTGAGCTTGGAGGAAATGCTTGGGCCCTCATGCTGCCAACATTTGAGACCATTGCCTAGAAACAGGCCTGGCAAGAACAAATCCTTCTCAGGGGGCAATTATAAGTGCCATACAAACCTAGTATTTCACAAATGCCTTTACACTAGTGACCACGGTCCTGGAAGGGGCTGGTTTGCTTTGCTCACTTACCTCCAGCACTATGACCACAGCAACACGTTGCACAAATCTTCCTTGCTTTGGGGCTGCTCCAGAACACCGAGGTTTTCACCACCTCATAAAGCTGCATCAACCTCGCCCTGGCCTGCAGCCACCTGAAATGGCTCTCCTTTGTCACATCAAAACTGAAAACAAACCCCTGGGTGCTGCACAAAACACTTCCAAAGAGAAAGCAAACTACATAAAGGAACCCCAACACTAAAGTAGCCTCAACAGATGCACAACTGAAGGCAGCTTACCTTGTTCTTCAAGAGAAAGCAGACCAACTCTCAGTAAAGGAAACTCAAAGTCTAAGGTCTGCCCAGGTGCTGGAAACCAGTCTGGTGGGACAGGAACAATCCCTTGGTGGCTGGCTTGAAATGCTTAAACTTCACTGGTCTTCCACTGTGACAACCCAGGCATGTCAATACTGGCCTTACAGAGTCAGCACCTTCAGCACTGTCCACTTCTGTTCAGAACAACTTTAGGCTAAATACCTTGGAAATGAATTCATGTGGAAGTTGGCATTCCATCGCCTGGCTAAAGGCAACTGTAGTATATAGATTAAAACTCTTGTTCCAAACACAAAACCAACTGAGAACCAAGCAAAGGCAACTTGACTGCTAACAAGATTCTTCATTTCCATCTCTTGCAATCAAAACCAGAAAGCCCCAGTGCCTGTATGTGACCTGTGGGATAGTGATCCAGACTTCCCTGTTCTTATCATGCACTCATCTAAGCGACCCACTCCAATAATTTCTGATACAAACTGATACCTATGCTTAGCTACAACATGCAGTTACTGCACTGAGCAGTGTCAGGAGCAAGCTTTTCTGTTAGGTTAAGCAGCGGTACAACCTCACCACCACTACAACCACCCCAAAAGAGAAGGCAGATCGAAACTGCTTCCAGCTACAGAGCACTGACCCTCAACCAGGTTCCTTCTTTTGCACAAATAACTGTTCTCATTCCTCCTTCTCAAAGGTGCTGCTGAGTTGGTTTGTTTTAACCCTGAGCAAGTCAACCAGTGGCGCTTCAAACCAGCTTCATTCTGACTAACAGATTCACCATAAATATTAACGCCATTGATTTTGCAGCCCCTGTAAAACAAAGGCGTTATCTGCACTTTTAAAAGCAGCTTATTCCATCAACTCTGTTGCAATTGAATAGCTTAATTTTAACTGTCCCTGAATGTACAAAGTACCTTTGCTGAAAATAAATCTCATTACTATCTCCTCCATGAAAAGGGACCATAACTCTTTGCTGCCTAACAAGCCCCAAGCTGTCTGCATCACTGCCATCAAGGGGATCTATAGCTTCCTCAGTCTCTATTTTATTTCTTTCATAAATTGATCTTCCAACAGCCTTAGAAAGTACCGGTAATGGTACAACAATTCCTTCCCTTTTCACATGCACACGTGAAACAACCACATTAATGTTTATCTTGGAGTTATACTGAAAATTAACTGAAAAGCATGGAGCAGGAAACCTTGAAATCAGAGACAATCAATGGAAAGCCACTGGAGGTTTAGTCATTTGTTGTTTTCCATGTCTGTCAATACTGATAAATGAAGTCAGGTGAATAAGACCAAGGTGGTGTTCTCCAGAACGTGTCCTACTGCTAAAGAGGCTTAGAACAGTTACTGATAAATCCATCCAAACACCTCCTCTCCCCCAGAGCTATCCATTTCCAGGTTAGAATGGCTTTTGATGCTGAGTGCTTTTCAGCAAATGGCAATCTTATGATCACTGATGAGTTTCAGACACTTTTGATGGCAGCCTTGTTTACCGAAGAGATGCACAATTTGCACAGACTCTTTATTAATACGAGCTCCGTTCCTCATCTAAAGCACTAACCACGCAGCTCAAAACGTTGCCAAATCTAGGGCAGACAAATCAGGACAGACAGAAGTTGTGGTGGACTCTCCCTCCGGAGACATTCCAAACCCATCTGGATGTGTTCCTGTGTAACCTGCTCTGGGCAGCCCTGCCTTGGCAGGGGGTTGGACTGGATGATGTCCAGAGGGCCCTTCCAACCCTGATGATTAGGTGAGCTTCTGTGAAGTCAGGTCATTTGTACACTAATGGCTTCATCTGATGCCACTTCTGAGACCAATGGGATCTCCATGCTGCTCCCAAGTAGGGTGCAAACCAAAACCAGTCTGCCTGGTGGACAACTTCAGACCAGTAATGCAGACTGTCAGCCGTATCCTGCATTGCTCTTCTATAGCTGGGAAGACCCCACTGACTTTGGCAGCAGCACATTCACCATAACATGAACAGGAATGCAAAAAGCCCCGAACAACCCCCCAAAAAATGTGTGTCAATCATAAAATTGGTACCACTAAAGGAAAAGGCATAGTTTACCAGATGGTTTTAATCTCTAAAACTTGTGTTTGTCATATTATACATAGCAGTAGAGGCTTGCAGCCTTTATATATTCTAATATGATGACTCACATTACGCTGTTGAGCTGCTCCCCGAAGTAATCTGAGCTTTAGAATAAAAACACTGACTACAGCAGGAGGAAGGGAAAAAAATCAATACAAATATTTACTGGAAAATAAGCTCCTGTGAGTGAGGGGGGAGACATTTTGTGCCAAACGGAAATGCTGGGTTATGTGTTATGAGCCTTTGTAGCAGGTTACTTTAAACAAGGCCGTCTAGGAACGCAACAGCAGCAGAATACATGAACTTCAGTAACGTCAGGAAAGACAGTGCTGCAAAAGAGTCCCCCTCTTCCTTCAACAAGTCCTGCTTGTGTGCGATCTTCAGAGCAGAACTCCCCCCAGAGGCATTGCAGATCTCTGGGGTGCCTGATCCCAACACTGTATGGAGGTAACCTGCCCCAAGACCTGAAAAGAAGCCAGCTCTGCTCCTTAATCATTCAGCCATGTCGGCATACACACTGTAGCACACACAGCCATACCATGATGAGCAAGCTATGTCACCCCACAGCAGACTGCTGATGGTTTCTGCTTTGCAGGCAAATGAAAAGGTATTTTTTACCCTTCACAACTACAAATGAGCACAACCTCATCTATGGGATAACGATGAGGGTGTCTCTCAATCCCCATGACAGCTCTTTGGGTTGGTTTCTTCATGGCACATACCTTTTCCTTTTGGCAACATCTGACCTGTTAGACTCGCCTTCAGACAACACTGCCACTGTGTGACAATCAGACCACACTATGACAATTCCTTGTTAGACACAGAAAACCAAACAGACAAAAGGCTTTGATCCCTTGGGTTTGCAGGGCGAACCTCTGATGTGACTCCTGGAAAGTCCCATGGGATGGCACATCACACAGCAGAGCTGACCTGTGCTTCAGGGGCAGGCAGCCTGTGAACCCCAGGTGCAAGAGGCAAAGATAAGGATGATCTTTAAAGGTAAAGCACCCAGTTCTCAAACTGAGATCTTAGGAAGGGGAAGCAGTGATGATTCACAATCAAAGAGCAGAATTCAATGCAATGGGAGCCTCCTGAAGCATGAGCGACAGAGAGCAAGCCATCAAAACGTAACTCTGTAACTCAGTGAAGCAGCTCAGACCCACAACAGGGTCAGAACTGTATTTGCTGGATTTCTGCTCTTCAAGACTGGGAAGTCATAGACACACTGACATTGCCCTGAGCAGCTCCTACATTGTGTTCAGTTTCCTTAGGATGCAGCAAGTAAAACAGCCTCCTTCCTCACTCAAAGTGTTACTCCTGCCCATGTCTTTAAAGACTGAAGCAACAGTAAGGAACTACAGCAGGAACTGTCAGCCTGGGTGGGTAACAAAAGAACACGAAGATTGAAATCAGAACCTACTCTACAGCATTTCACATGCCAGTTTCAGACAAGCTCTGTTCACTGTGTTGTGATCCTTGGCAGCACAAATGGAATGGTGAGTTATTACAATCCCTGCTACTTGTGCAAGCTGCAGTCTCTCCTCCCATCAGGAGAAACCTCTGAAAGCATCAAGCTACAAAGCCATGATCAAAATAACTTCTCAGATACTAAACCATGTATTTTATTATACAGGTTATATATGCACCACCACTTAGCTGTAGCAATGTCAGTGCATGGCAATGTTCTTTGTGAGAAGGACCTTACAGCAGGGATGACCAGATGCACACAGCAACAGCTTCTGATGCTTCTATATGGCTTTCTGTATTAGAAATACAGATGTGTTGCATCTTGTACCTCCTATTCCTCAAGTTCATCTCATTAATGGCAAGTAACAGATAGTGAGGAGGTTCCCAAACCAGGTTTGTCTTGGAACAGGACAGGTCTAAACCTCAGGAATGGAACTGAAGTAATAGGGTTATTATTCTCTGAATGGGATAAGGCACAGGCTAACCAGGAACTGACCCTAATGGCAGAAGACCAGGTTTTGTTAGACAAATGTTGCTAGGAAATAAGATGGTCTGAAATGGCTGAATGTGAAATCTTAAATTCAGGCTTCTTGAGAGGGGTTATTTTTGCAGGAAGGTCTATCACATACCTACAGCAGTGGGTTTATGTTTCATTTCATTGTTGTTTGGGGGTTTTTTCTATGTTATTCACTATGTCATTTGTTATTATTATTTATATTATGTTCTTTTCTTACTTATTT
Organism: Agapornis canus; assembly: GCA_036873685.1. Lineage (NCBI taxonomy): Eukaryota > Metazoa > Chordata > Aves > Psittaciformes > Psittacidae > Agapornis > Agapornis canus. Next base: position 14,863 of record JBAFWW010014958.1, read on the forward strand.
CCTTCCTTACTTCTATGAAATTGGTTTTGTAATGAATGTGACGCCTGGCAATCAGTGTAGGACTGGATTTGGAGCAGGTTTCAGAGGCTGAAGATGCACGTGTCCAGTTACCAGCAGCAGCATGTCTCCCCTAGTACCTTCTCCTGTGCTCTGACGCCAGAGCTCTGTATTGAACAGCATCCATGTTAATTAAGTCTAATTTTAGTTCCACCTCTTTTTGACCACCAATAAATCCATGTTGGTTTGTAATCCAGAACCGGGATATGTTCCAGAACAGAATTTGGCACTTGAAAACCATTTCTGCACCCACCCCGATTGTCAGGAGCCTCAGTATGTTTGGCATATAAAAAGACAGACATATGTGCTTTAGGGTCAGGTAAAGCCTATGGGATGGTAATTCTAGCAGCAATATCACTGCTGGAACTGCAAACAATATAGCACAGTGGTGCCATTTGGTTTGGAAATGGCTTTCTTTGCAGAAAGAACATGATCTGACTGTCATTAAAACATGCTGAAGGTTTTCCAAGGGATCAGCTACTAGAAATGGCAACCGGGCATCAAACCCATGCTCTCCGAGAATCCTTTGCTTTCCCCTGATGTAGCTTCTCTAAAAGACACCCTTTCTTTGCATCTTCAGAGAGCCTTTCGGATATAAATAACTATCAAAAGATGTCTTTACTAGTCTCAAGGGCGTTTTCCAGCTATTCCTCAGATACTCTATAAACTAAGTGCTTCATAAGATACTTCATAAACAAGGAGCTGCCAAAAATAGCAACTTTATTTCATTCAAGGCACAGATCTATGTATTTAAGACCATGTCTTTCTCTGAATCCTTCCATGGTGACAGTCATTACCTGCTGCTTTCAGAGGCAGTGCTTCTACTCAGGTCTATTACTGAAGCATTGTTAGAGCTGGTGTCAGCCCAGCACAACATGGCTTCAACACTGTGCTGAGTTTCAGATCCTCAGGCACCTTCAAACTACACTCAAGCAGAGAAGACTTCCACTAACTTGAAATACAGGACAACAAATAACTGGGGTCTTACAGCAGGAGAACAGGGAGAACAGCCTGGGTACAACATAGAGCACTCAACTATGCTTAACAGATTTAATGGCTGGGAAGCTCTGTGTTCCTGCCTCTCTGGGATAGCAGGAGCATCCCTGCCTGAATCTATTCCTCTGGTTCAGTTGGATTTCTCAAGTGCAGGGAAAGGATGGAATTTGGCATCCTGGAAGTAAAGAATCAATACTACAGAGCGCAGTAAAAGTATGACTGTTTTAAACACTTGTCCCACTTACAAACCTTTCCAGTCATTACATTACAGTCACTACATTGTAAGTACAGTTCTGATTAGTCCCACTGAGGATTCTTTCTCCCCAGTGTATGCTATGTAGCTCAGTATGATTCTCCAAAAGGTGACAAATACTCAGAGGTGCTCTATTTAGAGAAAAGCTTACTTATTGAGTGTGTTCAGCCTCATTTGTTTATAAATGAAACCCCAAAATATCTCACATGACAAAACCCTTCATTTTTCAGATGCAGATTCCTGAGCAACTTTTACACTTGACAGCCATTATAATGAACATCAAATCTTTCTCCATTTAGTCTCTCGTCCCAGAATACCAGTATGCCAGCATCTGACAATGAAGAGGCATGAAAAACGCTACTCATAACTGGTACAGCATTTGCAATAAGATACTGGCAGGGGAATACTCTTGGCTGTAAGTTTATCTGGTTACAATTTTGGCTGAAACTATCTGAATGGTTTACAGGTGCATACCTTTAACTGTGATTTGCTGACAGGAAACCATACCATTTAGCTTTTAAAGAAAGCCTGCCCTAAAGAACAAGGTATTTGTTCGATACAAACCAACCATGATGTAATGAGAACCTTTCAAAAACAGAGATCAAAACATCCAAATGTTTGTCAGAGGCTGACTTATTTTACCCTTTTCCTCTGAAATACTGCCACAGAAAACCTGCTGAAACCTTCACCTAAATACCAAGAAACATCCTCACAGAGCCCACATTTCAGAGCAGGCTCCCCTGCCCCTCTGCACTTCATACACAGTTTTAGGTAAAACTTTAACACCTCATAGCACAATATAAGCATATAGAAGAAATCAGAGTATACCTTCTAAAGGCAAAACTACTCACTGAATAGATAAACAGAAATAGCTCCAGAAAGGTATTTAGCTTCCGGCACTGATTCTCCAACACCAGCACTGCTACAGAAGTACTCCTAAAAGGTTTTTGTGCCTCTTACAGCCCTCAGAAAGTTTGCTTGTTGGGTTTTTCTTTTCCTAAAAGAGATCCAAAAGCTGTGTTCTTACTCTGCCTCTTCCACTTTAAAGCTCAGACCTGCGTTGTTTTTTTCTGCCTTCAACATTAGGCTGCTTTTTACATGCTCCTAGCCAGCTGAAAGCCACCAGAATTTTCTTTCCCTCAATATTCGTGCTTTAAAGCATGCTTTGTGAGACTCAAACGTGCAAACTTGCTGAATTCTACCTAGAAAACTGTAATTATCATTCTTCTTTATAGAGGCAGATACAGGGCAAACTCACACATGCTGTGCTCCTGTATCAGCACAAGGAAAATGTTGCCTCTAGTATTTCAAGGAAAATTCTGCCTTTTTTGTTGTTTCAAAAGTATAATCAAAAGGGAAACATCTGTAAATTAATAAATGCTTTAATTAAGATGCATTTAAATTGCTGTATATTGAGATCTTCTAAGCTTTCCACTTAAGGGAAGTTACCCACGCAGGCCTTACTGAAGTGGAAGCTGAACCTTCATCTCCAAGCAGCCACTACTGAAACAGCCTCTCTGCACTTGAACTATTATTGGGTCAAATCCTCCTCTTGGAACATCAGGCCCCGCATTTTCTTTGAACCCATCTGCAGCTTCTTATAAACCCAAGAGAATTCAATTCCTCACAAGCCTTTCCTGAGAACTAAGAGCATTTCTGGCCATGAAAGAGGTGACCAGGGGTAACAAAGCATGGGTGATGTAATAAAATAAATCAGGAGCATGTTTTTGTCTTGATGATGAGAGATCTGATTCTCCCCAATAGGGACAACAGCTTTTTATGAAATAGTCTGGTTGAGGCAAAATTTATCCAGCAATGCTCAGATTCTCCTTCTTTCCAATATTACTTTTGGAGGTCAAAAGAGGAGAATAAGATGCTGGGCCACAATTTGGGAAGAGTCAGTCAAGGCAAGCACTTCAATATGTGCTGCTAAAACTGCATTATGCAGTATAAGCTACACCCTAACCATTAGCTGGAGGAGGTACTTTCTGTCAGCCTGGAACAAAAATAAACTAAATCAATAGCTTGCTGGTAGTTGGAGATTAAGTGTAGTTGTAGAGAAGAAAATGAGCCAGGAAGACTCACAGAGCAAGAGAACTCACAGGAGAAGCAAACGCCATGCACAGCTTTCCTAGGTTGTACCTCAGGCATCCTGAACAGACTCCACTCTCTGCCTCACTGTGTGCCATACAAAGGCATTCTCCAAGACACCTCTCTTGCCTATTAAGGTGGGGGGAAACTCAGGTGATACAGGTAGCATTTATAATGCCAAGTCCAATGCATATAGAGAGGCCTCACCGTGCCCAAGGTGGGCGCGCCTGTATCATCCTCAAAGAAGCACTTTTACAACTGTTCACTCTTCTCTGGATGGAAAGTCTCAGACAACTCCAGTTCAGTGGATCTGGGTCTGAGCGGAACCTTCTCTAAGGCTTGCTTTATGCAGCAGAGCCTGTGGACAAGGAGTGTCTTATCCTGCTGTGCTAAATCCATCCCAGGCTTAAAACCAGCTGCAGCATTTTGATCCCTGGAGCAGCGCATCCAGCAGCAGGGTGAGGATCCCAGCTCCCCAGGCTACTTACCACACAGAAACCACGTGCTTGCTTAAGTCCTCATGCACCTAATTCTGCAGAGGGTGCTTGTGTTTCTGCCAGCCTTACTGAGAAGCAAATACTGTGACCATATTGTAATTCCACATGCTTCAGATACTTCTTATTACAACTGTGAGCTGACCCATTTTCAGACCTTTAGAGCTAAAACTGCTTGGCAAAGAGGCAAAAATGTCTGCAGACATACCCAGCAGCAAAGAAACAGAGTGACCCCACTGAAAAATATCCAGAGAGACAGGAGAGAGCACAGGCTGAAAGAGACTTCTGATGGCAGAGTAACACATGGCTGTTAGCGTGGAGCAGTTAGGGCAGGTATGAGGAGGATGGACTCCAAGAAGGGCATCAAGCCCAATAATCCCATCACAGGCCAGAGCAGAGCCTGGAATAGCCCACAGCATGATAAACCTTAGAGCATCCAGCTTTCAGCTACTCTGTGTAATGCAAAAGCTTCATTCACCACCAAACTGGCCCTGAGAACATGAGCAGTTCATTAGATGAAAGCACCTAAGTGAGCTGAGGTTTACCCCCCCCATGTTGTTAACCTATGGTTTGGGGTTTGTTTTTCAACTCAAAGTGCCCGCTGTTGCACAGGCACATAAAGCAAGACAATCCCATGCCACAATGCAGCACAGATACACTTCTCTCCCACTGGCCACAGGCTGCTGCTGACCTAGACTACAAACCAGCCCAGGCTCCTTGGGGTGCCAAGCCCCAGGCCCAGGCCCAGAACACAGCTGAACAGGATGTGACCCAAGACCCGCAGCACTGCTGAACCCTTATTCAGCTTGCTGAGCTCATACTTCTGTGCACACTTCATCCATCCCGCATGCTGGAAATGTGCTTTTATTGATCTTGTCTCTTCCATTACCAAAGCTGGGAATTAATGAACAGAAACCTCTGCCACTGTTACCGTACACTTCATACACAAACCACCAGCAGCTCATTCAGAACACTGATGAAGAGGGGATTTCTGTCACACACTTCAGTGCCTGCCACGGATGAGGAAAACCAGCCAACACCAGTGTGAAGAGCAGGAGTAACTTCTTAAGGACCCAAAAGCATTTGTACCTTAGCATTTAAGCATTGGCAATGTACAGTACAACTTTATAAAATAGGTTTCAACTTCACGGCAAACAGGCACTCTGGATTTTTCAGAGCATCTTATATACAGGTTGTATGGAAGGATAACCATTCCATGAGGTTTTGCCTCAAACTGGGCTTAAATAATTCTACCCTACGGAAAGCACATGTTTTTCAGTGTTTCAGTAAGACAGGTAACACCAACTACTTAATATTACTTTCCAAAGCACTTTATAACAGAAGTGAATTAACTTTTGATGTGAGATAGATTAATACATAGCAGGTATTACCCAGTTTTACGGCCCAGGGAACAGGTTAAAGGGACTTTCCTGGGCATTGAGAAGAAACACTGCCAAAAGGGGATAAATGCACACTATAAACTGAGCAAGTTCACAGAAATCCCAGACACAGCCCAGCAGAATAACTGCAAATTGTTCATGAATTCAGGAAACATTCAGAAGCCCAGCTCTGTCAGCCTGGCTCCAGAGCAGAGCTGCTCCAGCCCAGCTCTCTCAGCCTGGCTCCAGAGCAGAGCTGCTCCAGCCCAGCTCCCTCAGCCTGGCTCCAGAGCAGAGCTGCCCCAGCCCAGCTCTCTCAGCCTGGCTCCAGACCGGAGCTGCCCCAGCCCAGCTCTCTCAGCCTGGCTCCAGAGCAGAGCTGCTCCAGCCCTCGCAGCAGCTCCATGGCCTCCTCTGCCCTCACTCCAGCAGCTCCAGGTCCCTCTTGTGCTGCTGCCCCAGAGCTAGATCAGGGGTGCAGGGGGGTCTCCCCAAGCACAGCAGAGGGGCAGGATCCCCTCCCTGCACTGCTGCTCACGCTGTGGGGGTGCAGGCCAGGACATGGTTTTAATAAGAAAGCAGCTGCCCTTCCTCTACCAGAAGTCAGGTTGCCCTGCTTCTGGGGGAGGGCTGAACCAGGGGCCGAGCTGCAAGGCAGAAAACCCATTTAACGACTCCCAGCTTTTATTACAAAGCTTCAGCACTGAAGAGGCCTCTCAGAGAAAGGCCTTTTTACAGGAAGTGGCAGAATGCAGGCTTGAAGATGCTGAGATAGGTCTCTGCCAGTAAAGCAAAGGCAATTAAAACTTCAGTGAATTTCCAGGAGCCAGTCAGTTATTCACACGCAAAGTGCTAATGAGACACAAGTATAAAATCAGCCTGTGAAAAGGGGCAATGTCTTTTGCCTTTAAGCCAGTCAAAATGCAAAAGACTCTTCTTATAGAGAAATAGAGAGGGGAAAGCACGAAGACCTTGAATGAGGAGGCAGCAGTCTCGAGCCTCACTCACCCACTTGCAGCAACACTGACCCCAGTGCCCGCATTTGGCCTCATCTGATCCTGACCCACAGAAAGGACTTTGAAAGCCCTAACAGCACCAGTGACCCCACAGACTGCAGTGCTGTCACATTGCTGCCCTGCCCCTGGTTATACAGACCACATCCAGCTGACTTCCCTCTTTAACCCATAGCAATTGGGACTTTCATCCCAGTTTCACACAGCAGAGCTGCCCCGTTAGGGAGCAGAATTCTCTTTCGCTAGGCATTCTCTTCTGCGCATCCCCTTGGCCTGAAGGAGGCAGGCGAGCAGAGAGCAAGCATTCAGTTGAACACTATTTCCCCTATTTATTCTGTTTCCCACGAGGGGTTCATTTATATCCCACAGTTGCAAGTATTTGGTTCCAGAACTTCACCAAGGTTTTTCACAGTAGCTTTTCATAAACAGTTTAGACATAAGCAGGGCTTACTTGTCCTTCAGCTTAAACCCTTATCACCATTTACAAAACCAGCCTAAGTTAACACAAGGAGCCAAGGCTCACCACTGATTTCACACCATCACAGGCATTTTCCTTTCAGCACATAGTAGGAATTCAAAATTTACTTGGAATCACAGCTTTACACACAGGGCAAGCTGAGAGAAGTTCTGAGGCTCAGGCTTTACTTGGACCATGACTAGTGATAGCCATTAATACCAGTTAGGTGTAGGCAAAACATATCCAGGTGAATCCTCTGGCTTCCCAGACCCTTGAACAAGCCTTACTCCATTAGCTGTAGCATAGAATCCCAGCCTGGTTTGTGTTGGAAGGGACTTTAAAGCTCCTCCATCCAGTTCCAACCCCTGCTCCCACAGGCAGGGACCCCTTCCACTGGAGCAGCTTGCTCC
>JBAFWW010014959.1:6199-29695 GCA_036873685.1 Agapornis canus
AGGTAAGGCGGAGCTGCAGGAAGGGGGTGGTTGTCTGGGGGCCGGAGAAGCTGGGCCCTAAGCCTGGGACTGTGCTCGTCGTGAGCTCCCGGAGGGAAGTGCCCAACCGGTGCTGCTCGCGGGGTGTTTGCTCGTTGTTGGGAGCTGCGGTTGGTTTTAGGCTGGGTGTGAGTCCCTGTGTGAGTAAGGGCTAACGTGGATCCCGTGTGTTGTGAGAGAGGAAGGAAAGCTTAATCCTGTGTAAACACTGGTGTGAGTCTAACCCGTTGGCCTGCTTGGTTTTACTGGCTTTAAAGGAAGGTAGCTGTGAGCACTGGAGGTCCTGTTTGATGTTTGTCAGGTTGTTTAAGCAAGGCTTAAAGCAGGTGGTGGAAAAGGTTTGTTTATGTTGACCTTAACAATCAAATGGAAACTGCCTTTTTATAGCAGAACTTGTGTGGGTTGTCAGATGGGAGAAGAGTGCAATGTGGTTCTGGAGTCATAAAATCATAATGTAGTTTAGTTTGGAAGGGACTTCTGTAGGTGGTCTGATATTCAGTGGAATGAAGAGGGGTATGTTCAACTAATTGGGGTGCTCAGAGCCGTGTCTGACCTGAGCTTGAGTGTTTTAAGGGATTGGGCATCTAGTGCCTCCTTGGGCAACCTGTGATAAGTGTTTCAGCACCCTTATTTTAAATGTCTTTATTATATGTAGTTTTAATCGACCCTCTTTTAGTTTAAAACTATTATCCCTTGTCATGTTGCTACAGACCATATTATAAAGTCTGCTATAAGTCTGCTTTAGGTGCTGGAAGGTTGCTGTAAGGTTTCCACAGGGCCTTCTTCAGGCTGAACAATCCCAATTGTCTCAGCATTCCTTATAAGATATCCTTCATTGGGGTGCTATTGTCCACTGTAGGAAGTTGACTAGGGTAAGTGTCATCAGTGCTAGTTTATGAATAGGTAAACTGATAAATGAGGAAGGCAACAGGTGACCCTGAACTTAGAAGTATGCTGGCTTTCCATCTGTAAATGGCAAAAAAAACCCTCTAATATTGCTTGTAGATGTCAATAGGGGAGACTTTAGGGGCAACTATTGGAGCAGCTCCTTTTAATACTGAATGTTAGACTCTGGCTGCTAGTGGTGTGGGCTTCATTTGCATGGCAGTGCCTTACCTTATCAAAATCCTTTGGGGTACATGTTAAGTAGAGGGCCTGTTTGGGGTACATGTTAAAATAGAGGGCATGCTTGGGGGTCCATGTTAAAATAGAGGGCATGCTTGGGGTGCATATTAAATAGATGGCATGTTTGGGGTGCATGTTAAATAGAGGGCATGCTTGGGGTACATGCTAAAATAGAGGACATGTTTGGGGTGCATGTTAAATAGAGGGCATGTTTGGGGTACATGTTAAGTAGAGACAGTTCCCTAGGAATGAGTAAGCCCCGTTTATGTGCCAGCAGAGATAGCCAAAAGGCATTTCAAGCACGTAGAGAAGGGCCTATGGGCCTCCCGCGGGGTAGGTACTACAGCACTCACTGCTGTTTTACCTGAAGTAGCAGTAGCTATCATCAAAAGAGAGATGAAAGGCTTCAGCTGAAGTGAGAAGTGGTTTTGCCTGTGCTTAAGGGCCGTTTGTCCCTCTCTGGGTGCATTTACTTCCTGTGCTGGAGTGAGGAACTCAACTGATTTGCTGTGGTTTGGGTTTTTTGTGTTTTCCTGACTCTCAGTCCCTGTTTGTAAACAGGAGCAGAGATTTAACGCTATGACTTGAAGGCCTGAAACTTGTTTTAGCTTGAAATAAAGCCAACATTTAACCCCATAAAGCTTGGTTAAATTTGGGGGTTTTTGTACCTTGCACTTTGGAAAAATGTAACATTTGAGAAATAAAATGATACTATGTTTTTTCCTTTTCTAAAAAGGACAACATTGGTGTAATGGGGCTTTTTAAAGTGAAAAAGAAAAATGATAGTATACACAGAAAAGTAACAGGTTAGGTTTTACTGTATGATGTTGTAAGTGGGCAAGTCTTAACTTCCTTGTGTGATGCTAAGTATATCTGGTTCTTTTTTGCCAGCAGTTCTGCTTTTGGAGCTTCTGCTTTTCACTGCCTTTAAAAAAAGATAGCAGTGATCTCTGGGGTTCTTTTTAACCTACCTGATTCCATGATTGCCTGAGCTATTTCCTGTGGTCTAAGTCATGCTACCTGAGGGCAGAGAAAGTCATTATTTGCTCAGTCCTTAGAATAAACTGTTAGCAAGTGATGTTTAAGTCAGATATTTCATAAAGTATGTCAGTTTGGTGTTTATGTGATGATTTAACTGTCTTCAAAACAGCGAGAGACTTTGGTATATTCAGGGTCATCTTCCAAAGCTTGGTGTTTTTTGCTGTTCTGTTGGAAAAGAAACCAAAACTGTAGGCAAAACGCTAAACCAATGTGGTCTTGTCCAAGGGAAAGATGAGGTTTTCTGTGCAGTTTCATGAGAGAAGGCATGTTTCAAGATAAGAAATTATCAAGTATCAAGTAACTATAATGTCATGAATTTACATGCATGCAATATAGTCAACCCAACTAAAGCACCTTCAACTGATGACCTTGTGTGAGACTCTAGAGGGTTTTCTCTTAATTATACTCCAGGCTAATCTTCTTTGAATGTGGGTTTAAAAATGACCTCTTAACCATTCTGATTGCAAATGTGACTCTTGGCAGGGCTTTGTATTGTATTTGCTTAATCTCAAGCTGCTGTGCTCCAAATGATCTTATGAAATCACATGCAACTGTGATGCTTACTACTTTCCTTGGTTGTGTTTTGATCTGCATGCTGTTAGTTGTGTTATTTCTCTGTTGGGAAATGGAACACAAGAGGAAGCTGCAGTGCTGTTGCTGATCCACTTTTGAAGTAAATCAGCTGTTTGAAAGTGCTGTAGAAGCCTAGCTTGTTTCTTGCTTGTATTTGTGTGCTGTTAATTCATAGCACTGTGGCATGTCCCATTTATGCTGTTTTACTCCAACTACCAGTCCAATTTTTGCTGTATTGTAAATAACTAGGTGCTAGGGTTTGAGAGATCTTTCTGCTTCTGAAGATAAAACACCATTTCCCAGTTTCATCAGGCTTTTACATGAATGCATGTATTAGGAGGGGTGCAACACTTGTTCTTTCTCAAGGTCCTTTCTCTCCGAGATCATGAGCTTCTGCCTGTTATTCTGAGACAGCAAAGCAATCTAGCAGATGCTCCCTCCCAGATATCAGTCTTGGCTTATGAAGTGTTTTGTTAGTCTGGGCTCCAAGCTCCTGGACGAATGCGATAAGCAGGATTGTGTTAGTTCTGTTTTCCTTTAGGTCTTGGTAATAATGCATTTCCTTCACTCTCTCTGGTTTATTCTGTCCTTGGATGATGAAGAGCCATAATGTAACAGGTAGGTATACTTTGCAGTTTTTGGCCAAGCTGTATGCCTAGATTGGCTCCCCATTCTGGTGAGGATGGATAGCTGTGTATTTTTTTTACCTAATACTGGTTTTCTTTCCTTGTCTTCCAGAGGAAAGCTATGATCATTTAGGTAGGGATTCAATGGTGCTTGTGGAATCACTCAGAATAGTTGTGGGTGCCCTTTCCTAACATCAGCAAGCTAATTAAATGCCTCTTCTGTCCCCTGCCTTCTCACTTCTACAAGTCTGAAAGTGTGTGTTCATCAAGCTAGCCTGATGGGAAAGCTTCTCTGTGTTGATGGTGGCTGAGAGGGATTTTATTTGGAGATGTGTTCCTGTAAGAAAACCTTGAAACAACTGTTTATGGGATTGGGGAAGCCCCAGGATGGATTCTGGAGCATGCAGGTGTCCTGCAGGAACAAGAACATGAACCTGATGTAGTGCTGCAGATGTAGGCAGGATGCAACAGGTTGAATGGCTGTATTCTGATGACATGGGATTTCATGTAGTTTTGGGGAAGCACCTGCTATTGGTAAAAACTAAGTTTAGTTGGGGAACAATTCAATTGAATCTGAACTGAGGTCAGGTTGTTTGGAGTTACTGAAGAAAAGGGCTGAACAACAGATCTTGGCGGAGGGTCGGGGGCAAGTAAAATGCTTTATTTGAGCACTTTGAAGTATGATAATAAACCCAAAACCTAACCTTATATGAATGTTTTTGCCCTAGAGTGTAAGATTTCTGTTTTAACCTTGGAAAGCTAAATGTTTCTGTGTTAGTCAAACTTCCTACATGTAAGAATGACCCGAAACACCCCCAAAAGTCAGTTTTCCAGATGCTGTACATGTAGAGCTGAACGTTGTTAGGCATGTTGCTGCATTGGTGTGGAATGTGCAAGCAGGACAATCTGTCCATCTGGGAGAGGTTCAGTATGGCTTCTGATGGTGCAGAGGTGAAAGAACCTTTTTCGTCATCTTCTAGTGATGCCAGCTGCTGTGTTCACTCTTCTTCCAAAACCACGTGGAAGGATGGCAGGGATCTCATTTCTAAGGAATGCAGAGCTGTTGCTGTCTGCATCAGGCTGCATGATTGGGGGAGAGTTCTGTGGGGTGCTTGGTTGTGGGCAGTTGGAGCTGATGGGAAAGATGAACTTGGCAGTTGGAAAAGCAGTTTTATAACAGAAAATCATATTGGCTCAAGTATCTTTAAAATAAGATCATACAAGAGAGTTTAAGTAGTTGTTAAAAATGTCTTTAACTTGACTGTTGACTATCTCTGAGGAGATATGTGTCCCTGGCCTTCTAAAATAGTCAATCCTTGTCTTCTGCTCCAAACAACAGCACTAGTCAAGCTGCCTTGTTTTTCCACTTCAACACATGCACTCTTTTCCTTAAGTTCTGACCAGCTTTTAATTGAGTGACTTCCCAGAGTTTGCTCATGGTAGTGTCAGTAGGACTGTAGCCAAAGCTTTTAGTACTCTAATGTGCCTGTTTCTGCCCTTCTCTGGGAAGATCTCCCCAAAAGCCTGAGGCAGAAGCTTAATGGTTTTGATCTAAATGATCAAAGACTTGCGGAATTATCAGCCCTACAAAACAAAGCTGTACAAATACAGCAAGTATTTGGAGTCTTAATGAGGAGCAGCCCTACAAGCCAAGCCCATAGCTAAGCCTACAGGAGGTATGCAGAGCATGGAGGTGTGTTTGCTGTGATGACAAGCCCTGTGAGTGACTGCTGGGTGCCATGACTGCTGGGTGCTTGCTGTGCTCATGTCTCAGGCATGTGGGGAATACCTGGTGCTGGTGGGGCCCTAGGCATCTCCTGTACATCTCCCTACACACCAGCTCTGCTGTCCCAACAGTATGACTGCTCACCAAAAGCCCTGTGGTCTGCTTGCCTTTTAGGTGGCCAAGCAGAGCTGAAATGGCTCTTAAAAGAAGCAGCAACCTTGTCCAGTTCAGAACTGGCCTTTAGGGTTTTAGTAAATTTGGTTGTTTGGTTTTTTTGCTCTTAACCTCTGTGACCCTGAACTTCCTAATGCTGTAGTTTTCTGTGTTCATGGGCTGGTGTGCACTCTGCATGTGCCTCCTCAGAGAAGTGGTGAACTTAAGACTGTATCCTCCTTCCGAAAAGTACTCCTAATTAAAAGGATCATTGAATCAGCTGAACTGGCCATCTGTTAGGTTAAAGCTCAGAAGGAAGCAATACATCATGTTCATGTTCTGATTCACCAAGGTTTATTTTCCTTGCCGATTTAATTGGCAACTACCCATCAGTGAGGTAGTGACAGTCAGAAGAAAGCATCTGCATAAGAGTGGTGATGTTGGATATGATTTGTAAATGCAGTATTTGTATGTGGAACTTTTCCTGAGGTAGTCTTCTTGATTGTAGCAGCTAATCTCAGCTTTGTTATTAAGGGGCTATTCAACTGTCTGGACTACTCTACTGATGAGAATACTAATGGAAGCTTTTCTACTCTTCCCAAGTATCAAAGTATTTCCTTCGTGCATCTGTATGTGAGTGTTATGGTAGACACTGGGTCTATGCGGAACATCCCTTAGAAAGCCAGCCTTGGATCTCATGGTTTCCCTTTCTAAAGGGCTGCTGTCATCTATTTTGCCAAAACCCACTTGTTCTCAAAATGCCCCAAAATCTTCTTCAGACAGTGTATGAAGATCTTCATTGTTTTAATCAGGAAAAACTTGCTTTTCTTGCTAAAATGCATATCCTAGAGAGTTCAAGGTGTAGTTGAAACAGAAAAACCATGTTTGGTGTAAGTGGTTGGTGCTCTTGTATGTGGTGTGAGAGTTCCAGTTTGTCTGCTCTTCCAGGGAAGATGTCAAATGAAGGAGAAATAGAGTGTAACGAAAACAAGCAATAGTTCCCTAGAGCTTTCTTGGAATGGAAGAGAATGAGCTGTTGGTGCACACACTTGAGTGGTCACAGGAGAATATAGGACTTGAAACTGCAGAGTGTATTTTCTCTTAAGAACAGGTAGATCCATCCAGGCTTTGAGGTGGTAGAACTTGTATTGGTACTTTTTGCTTTCCCTGTGCAGATAGCCGAGATTGCTTACAAATGAGCAGTCACTGTTAAATCACAAAACCACCTTAATGGCATTACATCCATCCAGTGCCAAATGGATTTCCTGTGGCTGGAAAGAAGAGCAAACTACCATTTGATATTGTCTGAGGATGTTTTAAGCAGTCCCTTTTCACCCTTTCACTTTGTACCCCTTTTCTTGCCCCACATTCCACCTCCAACCCTGAAAGGGGCAGTGGGGGAAATCAGGATAATTCTTTGATAAGGAGAATAAGTTTTCCTAAGAGGATTTGGTCTGTACTAGGCTTTGTCTGCCCTACTGTGACTACATTAGGAATACCTAAAGGATTGGTGTAGGGCTCTAATAAAAGATGAGCATCTGAATAGTTTTGGATAATTAGTTATCAATAGGAATGTTATTTCTGACTTGCCTTCCTTTGCTGGGCAGTATAATATAAACTATTGGATTTGCTTTTCATTAGTGAAGAGCTTTTAAGATGTTAATCTTTTGATGAGGAAATCTGGATTGTTAATGCCGTGAATCCTGAGGACTTCTGGGCTTTGAGAGACACATTTGTTTATCCTCGTTTTCCTCTCAGTTCTGGCATACACAGGGCATTTGGTTTAGAAGAGCACTTACGGGATGGCTTTAACTTGGTAGCACTTGCATCCTGTGTTTTTGGGACTGGATTACTGTGCTTCTGAGATGTGTTGGCTATGTAATGTTTGCTATGCCATGTCATGTGTGGTGTGTTGCAATATATGGGGAATGTGCTTCGTCCAGTGAGCAAAGCTTGCTCTAGGAAGTTTGGCATAGCTTCAGCAAGGGGGCTTGTTTGTCCATAGATGACCAGTCAGTGCTTTTAGGCAGTTGATACAGTGAGCCTTCTTATGAATGTTTAACATAAGGCAAGAGGTTTTCTTGCCTCTTTTCATCCCATTAATATAAAGATCAAATTATTCTGATGTAGTTAAAGTCATTGACGGTGCAGTCTCCTGGTCTGCTGGTTTCATTTATTGCTTCTTGGCTAGCTCAAGTTTCTGCAGGCTAAGCAGCATGTTAGTAGGCATGTTTGTGTCTGGAGGGGAAGTAAAGGCAGGTTTTGCCTAGTATTCAGGTAAGTGGGAGCGTGTAAATTACGTTCTGTGCTTTGTATTCTATGTGGTCATACCTTTAACATCCCTTAAAGGTAAACTTAATAAGCTTGCCAAAGGGCGTAAGAGGTGGTGGGATGCTGTTGGTTCCCATCTCTCTGCTGCAAGTGTGTATGCAGAAACTCCTGATGTGCAAACAGAAGATAATACAAAGTGATACAGGTAGTAATTGTTGAAATTCAAGGCTTACTGATGTTCTATTGGTGAGTGTCATGTGTTTGAGGTACACCATGGGTTAATTTGACTTATCTGTGATTAAGTAGCATGAGGAATAGACACCATGTGAAGTTAAACTCTGCTGTAGATGTGATAAAAGGCTGCTTTCTAATAATGAGTACAAAGACTTTAACAAAAGAGTCATCCTGAACTGTGAAATACAATCTTTTTAACATTCTGATTCAATTAAGAAGTGATCTGTTTAACACACAATTAACTTGAGAAATTAGTGTAAGGAGAATAAAAAGAGGCTTAAAGATATAAATAAATGAATCCACAGTTGCACTCCCTGGGATAAATTTAAGAGGACTAACCATAATCTTAACAATCCGGCATCTGAAAGATGCTTCTTTAATACTATTCTAACAATATCATAGCCTTTGATAGTTAAATGTCTTGGCATTTGATGGAATGTGACTGTTTTCCTTGAAGCCTTAGGGTCCTTGTCAGATGGAAGGGAACCCAAAATAGAGCAGTGATTGTCTGTTGCTGATTAGCAGGCCCTGAACTTTCTTTGTGTGGACTCTTTCATGCTTAAATTTAGTGCTTGCTGCTTTATGCTATGGGTCTTCAGCCTGTTGGAAGCAATTGGTGAATCATCATGGCTTTGTTTTATTTCCTGTGTTTAGCTTGCTTTTGTGGGAAGAGTCGAGTATCCAAGTGATGCCCTGTCACTGGAGCAGTTCAGTAAAGCTTGCAATCTGAATGCTCGTCCTTCCTTATGTACAGTGACTTTCAGTGTGCTGCATGGGCAAGAACATGCCCATGAGGTTGTGCAGAGTGGAGTTGTGGCCTTTGTTTGCCTAAAGGACAGGAAAAACTGTTTCTTGGCTTGTCTTTGCCTTTGGATTTCCAGTCTGTAAGATAGAGTTTATAAATACCTATGTTTATTAGTTGTATTGCTCACAATTAACAGTTTAAGGAACAGTTTTCAGTGACTCAAGATGAGGTGTTGTTTATGTTAAATGTCAGGTATCATCTGAAATGTCTTGCTGACAGACTTCTTGAGCTTATTTTTTGCTTCATTAGTGAAGTGGTCAATGACATTGGGTGGTCAATGTGGTCAATGACATGAGATGCATGCCATTTGGGTGATGGGAATACAGGCTGCAAATCATTACTTACATATGGTGAAGACTTCTGTTTGTTATGAGAGTTGTGTGATGCTTGCTCTGTTCAGGAGCTGCCAGCCCTGTTGCTGTTACTGTACAAGAATGCTACAGCATCTGTGCCTTTACACATCTTTGTGTTAGATGTGAATTGGGAATGTTATTAAGAGTTATTAACACTGAGCTGCAGACAAAATGGGGCTGGTCTGCTCTGTGCTTCTGGTGTAGGCTCTAGCCTCTGCATTTTAAATTGTATAGAGTTGGGTTTGTTTAGGTTATGCTTTTTCAAAAAGCAGTCCTGCTGTATTGGCACCCATCTGGCTCTTGCCAGAGCTGTATTATGGCTGGGCCTTTGGTGCTGTTTAGGGGGTAGTGTGAAGGAGAGCAGGGATTATTTTGACATCATGATGCAATCAACTTAGCATGTAGCTTAACTTCACAGCTAAGCTGTATTGAAAGCCAGTGACTGAGCTGATAACACAGCACAGTGATCTTTAGTTAAAGAAGGGTCTGGTGGATGATGTAGATCCTCACCTAACTCTTGCCTCTCAGCCCAACAAGTATCAAGTGTTATTGCTTTAGGTTTTCAGTTGGCCTTCTTTCTGCTTGCCAGAACAAAAGTATTCTGGGTCCAGGTTTGATCCAGATACTTCTCACAGTTTCTGGCTGGCCTTCTGTAAATGACCATTGATAATCTAATTGAATTTCTGATCTTCCTTCTAACCTCAGTGTTGATGATGCTCCCCTGCCTTTCTTAGAAGGTGGTCTTCTCCCAGCCATGAGAAGGAGAGCTTGTTTAGATACTCCTACTTGTGTTCTATGTAATTATATCTAGGTATATGTATTGATTTGATTGTAAATGAGAAGTTCAATTGGAGGCTTTTGAGCAGAGCCACAGGGCAGGAGCTGTAAGCATCTTCTCTAACTATAGAAGCATATGACATATAGTGCAATCATGCAGATAACAGCTGCTCTGTTAAGGAGTGCAGTGAATGGCCAAAAAGTTGTAATGTGCTTGTGGCTTTTTTCTTTCTTGTTGCTGTTTAGAGCCAGAAATCGAATTTGATTTGTGAGTGGAAGAAGTTGGTTCTTTGCAGCCTTCCATGTGCCTTCTGCATGGCAATTGGTAAAGGAAAGCTTTTGCAGCTGTAATGTATGTCATCAGGTTCAGGAAGAAAAGCTGTTTCTTGGCTTGGGTTTGGTTAACTCCTCTGATTGATGCCAGAGAAAACTGCTATTCATTCATAAGCCAAACTTCTCAGTGACACTAAGGGAGCATAATGGTGCCAGTGACTTGTGTAGGCATCTTGCTAGAGGCTGCTGCTCAGTTGTAGTTAAAATGAAAGTGGTTCTTGTGGCTGTATTCTAGCATCTTAAAGAATTTTCTACCATGACCTAAACAGAGGAAGACATTAAAATGCATACAACTTGGAGAGGAAAAAGAAAGGCAACACACACTCAAACAAAATGCCTTGTGACTTTTGATTCAGAGGCTAAAGATGAGCCCCTTGTGATTGAGGTCAACTTTGCAAACACTGGAGGAGCTGGAAAGGCTCATTCTGCTGCATGGGGGTGTGTGTGAAACTCGGGTATCTGAGTTGCAGCTTGTGGTATGAGCCAGGCTTTATATGGCTTCTTCTGAGATGTCTTCTAGGTATTAGATCCTGTATTTGTTTGGGATTACACATTTGGAAGCGGGGGGAAAAATTCTAAGTGTAAGTGCAAAACTGACAGCTCCTTTTTGATGTGGTTTACTGTGATAGGGACTAAAGAGCTTCTTAAGCTGACATCTTTTTAAAGTAGCTTTTTTGTTACTTGCCACTTGTTTTCAGAAGAGTGAATGGGAAGGCCTGTAAGAGGCATGCTTTTCAAACACTGAAGAGTTCATGAAGAATTCACTGAATTAGTTTGAATGTTCATTTGTAAAGCCTGAAAACTAACCTTCATGGCTCCTTTTCAGTAGTTTTCAGCTAGTAGAAATGGAGCAAGACTGCATTTTGGGTTGTCGTGAGCTACTGTTTGTGCAGACTGTTCTTCCATTGGGATTAAAGAATCCTGACAAGGTAATCCAGTTGAGATCATAATCTTGTTTATAGCTCTGACCTTGCCTCACAGGAAATGCATCAGTCTTCTAGTGAGTACAGGTACACAAATAGAAGGTTTGAGTCAAGATGGCTGTGGACACCTCAAATGTTGTTTCAAAACTGGAAGCTACAGATGAGGGCTTTGGGTTGTTTAGCAGAGTTGTAGACTGAGGTAGAGGAGGAAATTCTAAGGAAGTACAGGCTCAGAAGGAGGGACAAGAACCCTGTGGCATGAGGAAAGGAAATGCAGATCCTGGCAGCGTGGTGCATGCTCTCTTTACCCCCAGAACAGCTGGAAAAGGAGCTCCTTAAGGTATCTGGAAGTGAATATGCTTTCCCTGTGCTTCAATTGGGTGTGCAGGGATCACATGGGGTTTGGCTCACTGGGGAAGCCCTCACCTGCTGCCCTGAATTAAAAAGGGAGGCAGGGCTGTTAGAGCTTCTTTACATGCTAGGGCTCACAGGGTAAATCATGTCTCAAGTGATTGTAGCTTCTTGGCCAGAATGCTGGTGCCTGATGTATGGTTAGAAATCCCTGGTAAGCCTCAGTCTGTGGTAGATGAGCTTCTGCCCATCTTTGCTTTGTGCTGCTCTAGTACAGAGATAAACTGAGATACACTGCCCTATTATTACTCTTTGTTCTGTTATTGACTTGGATAACCTAGGGATATGGGCTATTTCATTGAGTCTGAAGCTGTTGTTTTGATGACTTTTGTTTCCATTCTCTGCTGCCTTTTCAGCTGGAGGCTTCTTTAGTAAGCACAAATTGTGTGTGCTTACTGTTGCAGAGAACTGTAGCATTTAGTTTCTCTGCCAAGGTTACAGGCTGTGTTGAAGGAACTTGCTCCAACACTCATTGTTTAGGCAGGGACTGGTGATTTTGATGGTTGGTCATCTCTTTTGCTGAACCTTATGTTCGCTGTACTTGCAGTCACTCAAAGGCACTGCCAGGAAGAGACCCATTCATGAACTTGTTTAATGTGAGCTTGGGATTTGACCACATGGTAAGAGAGTTCCACCTTTAAGTTCATCCAGTTGTTGCTCTGTATTCAAACTAATCCTTTACCTTCATGGGGCTTTAGTGAGATGTACTGGTAAGATGGGCATGTACTGATAGATCCCTCTATCCATCACATGAATGAAGATAACTGTTGCAAGAGCTTTGGTGTGTTAGGTCATGATTGAATTTAGCAGGTAGAATGAGAATAAGGCTGCAGATTCTGCTAATAAAGCTGGAGCTGTATCTCAAACTAGTGATGTGCCAGTCTCTGGGAATGCTTTGGAGATAGATTGGGAACTTGTAAATGAAGGAGATGAGAAGGAAATTTCCCTTTGCCACTGATGTTTGTCTTATGATCATGATTTTCAGAGTGCATTGAAATTGGAAGCTCATGCAAGGGAGCCATACATGCTGAGAACCTTAAACATAGGTCTTATTGTGCAGCTAGGGAAAATTAAGGTGTAAAGGACAACCTGAAAGACTCATACTTGAGCATAACTGTGATCCTGCTATGCAGGTGGGGCTTATCACTTTACTGGGAGCATAGATGGGTATGTATGTGTTGAGTCAGTTTTCTATATTTAACTGTTCTTGGCTTTTTTTCCCTAGGATCACATGATTCCTTCAGCTACTGGGTTGATGAGAAATCTCCTGTGGGACCAGACCAAGCCACAGCCATCAAACGTCTGGCCAGACTTTCTTTGGTTAAAAAGATCATGAAGAAATGGTCAGTGACTCAAAACCTGACTTTCAAAGAGCAGCTGGAGAGTGGGATCCGGTACTTTGATCTTCGGGTGTCTTCCAAGCCTGGGGAAACAGGACAAGAAATTTACTTCATACATGGCTTGTTTGGCATTAAAGTACGGGATGGGCTGAAGGAAATTAACACCTTTCTTGAGCAGCACCCCACGGAAGTGATCTTCTTAGACTTCAATCACTTCTATGCAATGGATGACAATCATCACTTCTTCTTGATCAACAGGATCCGGTCAGCATTTGGATCCAAACTTTGTTCCGTTGAATGTGTGGAATATGTGACTTTACAATACATGTGGGAGAAGAAATACCAGGTAGGAAAAGGCTGTGTAACCTTTTTTCAAACCCAAAAGGTTAAGATTTAAATAGAGAAGCTGGGTGTCATTCTCACTCAGAGGTACTGGAGCAAGGATGCTGCTGACAGTCGTATTTGAAGCCTGGTAGTACCTCCTTTATTCTATGTCTCCGTTCACTTATGCATGGCTGTGTAGCCCCTCCATCCAGGGTCTGTCTTCCAAGCATGTTAATTAAATGATAGATAGCATCCTTGAGTCTTGTGCTTCTTACTTGTCTTCTGGAAGAGCATTGTGTGCTGAGTAGTGTTGGTGAGGATATGATAAACTGTCACCTTTTAGGCCAGTGTGAAGCATATAAACTTTGTGGCTAAGGTATGGTACAGAATTACTTAGCTCCTTTGCAGCCACCCCTATCAGTAGCAGCAGGGTTAAGCACATTGCTGTGGTAATAGCTCCCATGCATGCATACAAATTGAGAACAGGGTTTCAGTAATAGCAGATAGGTCTTAAAGTGTAAAAATACATCAAGCTTTGAGTGTTTCTTTCAGCAACTGATGCTGTCAGTCCTGGGGTCCAAAATCAATCCTCTAAGTCTGGGAGCATTGTGGTTTAGACCCAGCTAGTAACTTAGCACCATAAAGCTGTTTGCTCAGCCATGTATCCCTCATAGTTCCTTCCTCCCCTGAGTGGGATGGGGAGGAGAATTGAGAGAGTGTAGACCCCATTGGCTGAGAAGTACAGTTTAATAAGTAAAATACAGTGATAATGGAAAGAATACCAACAATAGCAATAATGATGGTAATAGGAAACAAGAAGACAAGAAGTGGAAGTTCATCAGACACAAGTGATGCACAGTACAATTGTTCACCACCCACTGACCCATAGTCTGACTTGAGTCCCTTCTGGGTAACTCTTCCCAGTTTATCTACTGGCCATGATGTGCTGTGGTATGCAATACCCCTTTGTCTAGCTTGGGTCAGGTGTTCTGTCTCTGCTCCTTCCTGGCTTCTTGTGCTCTTCCTCAGTGGCAGAGCATAAGAGGCAGAAAAGCCCTTGATCAGTCTAAGTGCTACTGGGCAACAACTAAAACATCAGTGTATTACCAGCATTATTCTCAGACTGAAGCCAAAACACAGCAGTGAACCAGCTACTGGGTGTGTGTGTGTGTGTGTGGAAATAACTGTTGTAGCTGAACCCAGGACAGGGTGTTAAAAGGTTGCATCCTGAAGGTATCTTCTTAAAGGGCACCCCGTTACTAAGCAGAAGTACTGACTTTTGCTTTACAGAAGAATTTGCTGGCAGTAAGGCTGACTTTGGCATCTCATGCAGCAAGTGTGAGTGGAATGTTGTTAGGCCAGTCAGCCTGGTATTCATAAACCACTTAATAGCAGTTAGACAGAAAATGGCAAGCCTGCTAAAAATCCTTAACTTCCTGTAGGGATGTAATAGTGTGTGACAGTGCTCTGAAATGCTTTTAAGCTGAATTCTTTGAATGACATTTCAGTATATTCTTGGCAACTGTTTCATCTTAAACTGATGACCCATAAAGCCTGAAGCAATGCTGTCTTCACAGCTAACCAAATGGATCTGTTTTCTTTCTTAGCAGTAGCACAACAAACCTACTAACACTCATAATTCAGGAGCAGCTTTATCCTTGGTCCTTTTTTCACTGCAGTACTTGATAAGCATGAAGCAATGCAACATGATGGTTGAATAGAAATAATGTAGTTGTGAGACTCAGTTCATTTCTTTTCCTTTGTCAGGTTCTTATATTCTACCACTACCCTTTGTGTCAGGAATACCCCTTCCTGTGGCCAGGGAATAAAATGCCGGCACCATGGGCTAATACGACCAATGTGCACAAACTGTTACAGTTCCTGGAGACCACTCTAGAGGAACGAAGCCGTTATGGGACTTTTCATGTTTCTCAAGCAATCCTCACACCTCGAGTGAGAACTATTGCACAGAATCTAATTCGTGGGCTGAAGAACACACTTGTTCATAGGTAAGGACTTGTCTTGCTTTCTCAGTCCTTTACTTACTGTATTTCCTGTTGAAAGAGGCCCTGAATAAGACTGATGCTATGAAGTGTTTGCATAGAAGTAAGTCTTGATGAAGGCATGCAGATTTGCTTCATTATTGCTAGAGAGAGATGTTTCCAGTAATTAAAAGTAGTTACTGAAAATAAAGTAATAGGGTGCCTATACATAACTGTGCTTCCTGGTAACTGGAGGTCTATCTGAATGAGATGATTTCATAAAACATGGGCTGGACCTGTTGTTTCAAACCACTAACTCATTCCAAGTTCTATGAACTAGAATTTGGGGTGGAAAGGGGGAACCTTGTGCCTTAGAGGACGAATGCCTATCTGTGGGCTCAGTTTTGCATTTGTCTGTAGCAGTGTATGTCAGTGACTTCACTAATGGCTAAAAATACATGAATTGGGGCTATTTTATCTTGGAGGTTTTTTACCAGATATAAGGTTAACAGTCTGACTTGTTTGTACCACTGAGTGTTGTACAATTAATTTGCCCACGAATAAGATCATTAGAGAGGGTTTGTTCTGAGTAGCACAGAGTGCCAGTGATTTTTAATGGTGTTAACACTATGACCAGTGTAGGTTCCACATTGACCTTATTTTATGTGTTATCAACCTGTAGCTTGTTGGCTAAGAATTCCCAGAACTGATAAGTCCTGCTGGGATCTGGTCTTCTGGCTCACTGTGTAACATTGCCTGGTTTGATGTCACTAAGAGTTGATTGTGCCATAATGGTATTAAGTTCTCAATGACACTTGTAAAGGTCTAATTTGATCAGCAACTGAGCTTGATACTAAGCAGTGAGATAAACAAGCATCCAGTTCATGTTCCATTTGGGAGAATCGTTGGACACTTTAGCAGTAATTACAGTATTACTATATTGATGTCAAAGCTAATACAAGGTAGTTTCCTTAAAATCCTTTCTAAAAATAGCAAGTGTTGTGCTTTTACAGTCACAAAAGAGAATTAAGTTCCAGGTTAAGTATAAATCATGGGGTTTTCAGTTTCTTTCTTGTTTGCAGACATTAACCTGGGAAAAGACAATTAAATCTGGCATAATATATTGGGTTCTCCATGCTGGCTTGTGTTTAGCCTCTGCAGTCAGCAGTGGACGCTAGATGGTGCTCAGCTCCTTTGAGACTGGGTTTTGCTGTCACTAGATGCATAGATGTAAATGTGCTCGATGGGGATACTCAACAGAAAGCAGGTATATAACTCCTAACTACATACTGTGCAGTAAATGTACCTGTCTCATGGTTAGAGGAAAGATGGGACTCAATTTCTATCCTTATGCTAGCAAAGGATCATCGTATTTCATGGAATGGGTGAGCAGTTTTCAGTCCTAGCTTGGATCTGGGCTGCAAACCACTGTTAAGCTGGAAGGCTGCCTTTGCTCCATCCCTTCCCTTCAACTCCATCGTTACCACCTATTGGAAAGTAAACTATAAAGACTTAAAATAGCTGGTGCAATTTAGCGTGCTGGCTTGTATCCATTTACACATGCTAGCTGATTTGTAGGTGTCAGTGTGTCTCTGCAGCGCTGTGTAGATGTCTGCCTTCTCATATGGAAATCTTGCCTGGAATATGAATGTTTAGGTGTTCTTGAGCTCTTCCTAGAGGATATATTTGTAATGCTCAGACTTAACTGACTCAAGTCTGGTGTGTCCCTTGACAGGGACAGTTATTACGCCGTGACTCAAGTTATCTCTTGTATTCCTGGAATAAGAGCTGTGGGGTGTTTTTAGGGTTGTTTTGGGTTTTGTTCTGCCTCATCCTTTTAGCTAATTCATTTTCCTACTGCCTTTTTATAAAGTTTGCTATGTGCATTATGGCACTAATTTAAATCTAATAGGATTAGTTACTTGTCTTTATGCTGATAACCCTGGTGTCTGCCTGTTAAAGTGCAAACCAGAAAGCTTGTACAGACTCCTGACTTGCCCTCTGTCCAAGAAATGACTTAGAAATCCTACTGTGGGGAGGAGTTTCAACTCCATTTAATCTAATTGCTCTGGTTAGTTATGTATGGTAAGATGTTCAACCCCTATAAAGCTGAAGGCTTGATTCTGATTTGATTTCCCTGGTTTAGTTGCCTTGTGTGAGTCTGGAGGTTGAAAGGAGTTTGGTAGAAATGCAGCATGCTGTCCCTAGTAACTTCTTTTCTGTCCAGTGTAAGGCAGCAATCCTTTCCTGCCCACATCTTGGGCAGGTATAGCCAAATAGAGCATGTATAAGGAAGAGTTTCTTTTAGAATGTTCTATTCTCTCTATTTCAATTTCTTTTAGGAACCTGCCCATGATTTTGAATTGGGTGAAAGCACAGAAGCCGGGTGTGAAGGGGGTTAACATCATTACATCAGACTTTGTGGAGCTGGTTGACTTTGCTGCTACAGTTATTGCACTGAATGACCTCCTTTTAGAAGAGGATGAATCTGCAATGAAATCCTGATTGTTTCATCCCACTTGTGCTCCTCAGTGGACATCTTCTAACTACGCTAAAGTCGTATCTATTAAATGACACCGGTTGTAAGATCTCTTCATGTGGAAGAAGTTTTCTCGAGGGAATACAGTTAAGCATCAAGTACAGCTGGCTCCCTTCTCCCACCAGTGTGTGTGTCTGAGCGGAACAGGGATTGCTGTCTGAGCGCTGCTCTGGTTCCCTGTCTGTTTGTGGCTATGTGTTTGACTAAGTTGTGCACACATCTGCTGCGATATCTGCCTGCCAACAAGAGGCTGGCCTCTGGGGCAGATGGAAGGGATGCTGCTGAGTGTCTCCATGGTGACTGGACTCACTGTGCCCTGGTGTGTGCATCGTCCTTATTTCTCCAGGCCAGTGCTCACCCAAGTATTGCTGCTGATGTCTTAGCAGCGGTGTGACCAACCTCGCCAACATAGGATCTTCCTGGGCCACCTCAGGCATAGCCTGGCTCACCTGGAGGTTGCTGCTGTATTTATTACACTGGTTTAGATGCTACCTCTTGACTTGCTTGAAGGAACAGTGCTGCTGTTGTTCAGGGGAAGCTGTCATACTGTGTTGAATACCCTGTCTGTTGAGCCTGAGATGCAAAGGCTTTGGCATGCTCTCCTGTACAGAATCTAGGTTCTTCAGGACCTCTTTATTTTTCTTCAATATCTTAGTGTATTTATTGCAACTATGTTGGAGTGTGTTTATTTTGGCATTACTGTGAAGAGTATTTCAGTCCTCACTTTATGAGGATTGCAACTGTCAAGTCTGAATTCCTGTTGAAACATTTGAGGAACCACAGCTCAACCTTTTGTGTTTGTTTGCTGGTCATTTGTTCTATACTGTTCCATCCATTGAGGTTTTCATTGGGGGAAGTCTTTTGCCGAGACAGCCTTCCTCTAGAAGGAGGTGGGCTAAGTGGGAGTTGACTTGGTATGCAGAGAATTGATGCTGACAGGGCCTGCCCAGCACTCTCAAAATTCATCTCTGTGACTCGCAATGTGACAGTGAATTCTGAAATGGACCCCTAAAGTTGTGCTTGGAGTTAGAGCTACAGCTATGGGGAAGCAATCTCTTCAGCCTGCAGCTACTTGTGTCCAAGTGATAGTCGCACAAGAACAGGCAGGCATCAGTGCTGCTTCTTTCTGTAGTCATACTCATTTTATGAGTCACAAGGAAACATGACTGTGTTCCTGAGCCAGTGCAGTCATGTGTCATACTTATCAGTATTTAATTGACTAGCTAATAGCAGTCCTACAGTCTATCTTGGGTTTAAAGAAACCAACAGACACAAGTGACTGATTAGCAGATGCTTCTCTGCTCAGTCATCTTCCTAAAGCAATTGTTGGTGCACTAATTACTGAGTGATTATGGATTTGTATTAATCTGCAGTGGGATGGATTGTCTTTATAGAGATATTCTTCAAAGGAAGAGTGAATATCTGGATTGATTTCACTGTTGTATCCTGTATCTGCCATCATGGTCTGACAACACAGGAAAAAAACCCGATACCTCTCTGCTTGTCACAAACCCTCATCTCAGGATAAGATTATATACAAGTTCTCAAACCTCCCATGTGAACCATGAGTTCTGAGCAGACTGTAATCTGAGTTACGTGTTTGTTGCATGGTTTTCATTAGAGCTCCTTGAATTCCTTAAACTGAATCCTTTTACTAAAGGAGTTGGGAGGGAGTGTCTGTCTCTCAAGCTGGCTTTCTCCTTTCTTCTTCCGTTTCAGTGACAGGGGGCAAGTAATGAAAATGAGCTTTTGGGAACTGAAGCTCAAACTTCCAGTTTAAAACTGCCTTTGAAAATGCCAGCAGAAGGTTTGGGTTTGTTTTCTTCTCATGGATGAAAGTGTTGGAACCTGTTTTGTTTGCAAAATTATTTAAAATACCTGGATTTTCCTTGGATGATTTTAGTGTTAACCTGTTTTTCTCATGGTCCCAACTGGAACTCCATGACGGTGTTAAATGTATGGGGTTGGTTGCAGTGGTCTTTTAGCTACAAGTTGTCTTCGCCCTTAGAACTTGGGAAGATGCAGCTTGAAGGCTGATGAGGCAGAAATGATGTTTGCTAGGTTTCCTGCAGAGCTGGAATAGAAGGTGAGGAGGTGAAGTGAGTATGATGTTTGTATTCAACCTTTAACATGTTTTGTACTGTATATATCTACCTCAAAAGAGATTGATCAGGCTTAACCGATATTTATGTTGTGCATGCACAGTGATGACTATGGTCTTAGATCTTCTGCTGTATTGATTTGAGTAGAGATGTGATGGTTGTAACTCAGGGCTTTGGTTAGGTGTTTTGAAGTGCTAACTCAAGTTTCTTGCATGTGTTTGTTAGTTCTTGCCTCTTGTGTTAGGACAAAAGCATGCTAGGTGTTAGCAGAAGGAGAAGAAATGGAAAATAGCTTTAGTATTAAGTGGAGAGACAATTCCAAACCTAACACATTTCAATGAGTTTGTCCTGTCTGAAGAAGCTCGTGTGTTGTTTCAGAGCAGTGCATGGTGTTAGGTCTATGAGCAACCTGACAGCCTTGGTAGTGAGTTGAGCAATTGGCAAATACAATTGCCATCCGCATGCTATATCCTGTTGCAACTCTGGGCAACATTAATGCTTGTGTTTATAATTGGTTTTAGGGTAGTCCTAAACCCTCCTAAGCAATATGAACTACCTTTCTTCTCTTATGCTTTATAGCCTGTAACAAAGGTACCTGTATAATAAGTTTATCTATGACATAGGGAATCAGGATATTTGTGGTGTTCACACTTTGCAGAATGGAGCTTGTCTAGACTTGGACTTTGGGCTGTGGACTCTGTTTTTTGGTATTATAACAAGAAGAGGTGAGCTGGGCAGGAAGGGAGGATCAAGGAAGTAGGGCATTAGTTTGCATCCAGTGCCCACATTGAAGGTGTGGCAGTGTTTAGCTAGGTTTTGGCCAGTAGATTGGAGCAGGTCTGGCAGGTGAGTGGAAGTGGCTGCAGCTTGCCCTGCCATATACTGCCTTGGAGTCTGGCCTCAGAGTGGGCTGTAGCAGAGTATGGAGCAACTAACAACCTGCTATGTCATGCATGTGCGAGCTTGAGGAATATTAAGATAGGCAGGAATGCAGGAGAAAGCTGGAGGTTCCTTGTTGATGTAGACCTGCATCTATTAAATATGGTGTTTTAGTCTTGTTTGTATATTCCTAAAGCAGTGCAGTTTACTTTTAACCACTGTAGGTGGAGAAATTCCCCTGAAGATTTGTCCCAAGAACTTGATCAGTCTGTAGGTGCAGGGAGAGCAAAAGCCAGGAAATTAGTAGCTACTTGAGACTAAATTCTTCCTTGAATTGCATGTTCTTCAGTAATTGTATGGTTTCTCATTACAGATTCAGGTTACTTATACATTGACTGTTGCTTCTTTCTAATGCACAGTTGCTGAATATGGGCTTCTCTTCAGCATCCATTGGTGGTATGCTTGTTCTGGCACCAATTCCTGCCATGTGCAATTCAAGGGCATACTTGAGGTGCAGTAGACCTCTGTGTTATATCCATCATGGGAAGCAGTACAGCGAAGATTGTTAGAAAGCGTGTATGAATTTTTAGTATCTTACTGTGTGCTTGTAGGTGAAAACAATGAGGAGTTAGGACTGGATTATTGCAGACTCACAATCTCTTAGCTCCTTACTTGGGAACTGCTGTCCTAACGTATTTAACAACTGTGGAGCTGATACTCTGAGAACAGAGGACAGTTTCCTGCTGTCTAGTTTTATCTCAAGAACTGAATGGAACCAACTTGGGTGTGCTTTGCTGTAGTGGTGAGGATCCCACTGGAGACAATGCTGGTAATGTTAGTTTCCAGGTCAGTGAGAGGTGTCAGGCTTGAAGTCTTCAGAGCAGTGTTGCTGACTGCAAAAAGGCCCTTATTCTCCTAAATAAACTTTGGGAGAGGAAAGGAATAGTGGGGAAATGGTATATTTGCTCCTAACAAGTGCTGTTTTCTGTGCTAGTACTGAGTTAATGTGTTTGAGTTCGGAAAGCACCTGTGCTGTAAAGCTGAAGAAGCACGTTTGAGCAGGGAGTTTGGCTCAAACAGATGTAGTGCATCTGCCAAGATGCTTATCCATTGTTCTCATCTGACTTAGCCTTTGGACATGTTTTTTTTGTGCACCTGTCTCAGGTGTCAGAATTCATTGCTGTATCAGCTAGCAGACAGAGTTTAGGACTTCCGCAGGTTGAGGATTGCTGCCATTTTGATTTCAAGTTGGGCTACTCTTAGAAGCCTGATAGCATGTGAGACTTGAGATTTACTTGAATATGTAATTCTTAATACAAAGTCCCCATGCAGTTTTAGTGTAACTTTCATGTAGAGTTGAGCATGTTGTTACCAATCCCTAATATATAAATTCTTTGGTCAGCAGGACCACTGTTCTGGGGCAGACTTTCAGGTAGGCTTTCAGTGGTTGCTTAAGCAGAGAAATTGTCTAATGTGATGAAGAGAACTGACCCTAAACTTCGTTCAGAATTAAATCAGTTGAGATGTAGGCCTTTCATGCAGTAAAAAGGAGGCACTTTTTTTCCCTTTGGTCTGACAAATTCTTACTTCAGGCTTGTTTTTTGACTCAACAAATGGGTGAAAGAGCCAAAGCATATGCTGAAGAGCTTTATGGTAAGGACATTATGTTGGCTGGCTGTAGTGAAAGTCTAGTGATTTACTTAGTCACACCTTTCAATGAAAACCCCATTAGCTGTTTGATTTACATTGTTAAATCAGTATTAAACAGATCAAAATCAGCCCTGCTAATTCTATATGTCTGCCTTGAAGTGCGTGTACTTCTGTAAGCATATTTATTTCCCTACAAGTCTTACCACGTAAGCAAGCTTTAACTTTGAATTGCAGGGACTGGAATGTCAGCTTTAGAAGTGTGTGCTTGAATTTGATTCTATTTTATAGTCCTGAATATGTATAATGTTCTGTTCACTGAAACAGTACTTTTGTTCCTTTATTAGAACTGTGATAACTTCTGTATTGCACTTAAATTGAACTGCAGTGTGTTCTTAATTGTGAAATAAGTATTGGTCAGTGCATCCTATACAAAAATAGATGGTTCTTGGGCTTTTTTCCATGTTATGTATTTTGCAGTTGGATTTTATTTGTGTTATTTATACTGTGTAAGGGGGCAGAGGGAGCCAGTTGGAAGAGAGCTACCAGTTCTCAATTTATATCTTGTACATATATTTATATCTGTCCAATTCAGTTTTGTGCAATGAGGATACTGTATCTGAACTGCAGATAAACTTGGGATTGACATCTTTCTGCTTTACTCTGCCTCATATCACTAGGGGTTTTAATCCTGAAAATAAAAGTACAACTTGATTTAATCATCTTGAGTGCATGTTCTGTACTGCTGACTGTTTTGATATGTGATGATTACATTGTGAGTCAGTTAACATCAGTTGAGCTCAGTTGCTTTCCTGATGCATAATGGTGTCAACAAAGGTTGGTTTTTGAGGTTCCGCATCTTGGTGTGCTTGTGGGCAACTTGTCTATTTTCAGGATGTGCTGAGAACTTCTCTGTGGAAATACTAGTGCAAAGTCAGGGAACTGATAGTGTTCACATGCATGCACAGTTGCATCTCTGCATGACCACAGTGGGATAAAAGCATGCCAATGCAGCAATCTAGCTGTGTCTTGAAAGGCAAGTCCAATTTTTGTGCAGCCTCTACTGTTATAGGTGATGAAGCTCCATGGTAACACCTGACCAGGAAATAAGATATTGATTGTAGGGAATGGCCTGCAAGACATGGACGGAATATTCAGCTCTTTGCAGCGAAGATTCGCCGGGGGGGATGGGGGGGGATGAGGATGGCACCAGGCTCCACGATCTCTTTTTTAATGTGTTTAACATCTCTAAAACAGTTCTCCGAATGACTAACCAATTTTTCACAGGGTAAC
>JBAFWW010014961.1:0-18770 GCA_036873685.1 Agapornis canus
CCCAAAACACAAACCCCTCTAGAATCTTTTTTATTTTACTTTTTCCCGGCATTAACCCAAACCAACTAAGAAAATCACACTTCCCCCCCCCCCCCCCTTCCCTATTCAGGTACGTGTCATCAAATCAGACCAGGAGGAAGAATTTTGGGAGCTGCTGTTGTCATCTTTCAATCAGAAGTTAACAAAGAGAAGTTGCTCCTGGCAGAAGTGCAAGGCTAGAAATAAGATGTGCTCAGCTCAGTACCCAGCTCATTACTTTGAATACACATTAGAATTTGCTTACAGAGGATGTTAAACTCATTGCTAATATGAAATAGGAAAAATCCTCCTGTTTGCCATTTGGGAACTGACTCTTCAACACCACCACACAGCCAGGGACTGCTCTATCAGCTGTGCATTCTACCTTCCTTTTCAGATTCATTTAGGGAGCCTGGAGCTGATTCCTATAGCAATAATAATCGTTGTTAAACTGAACAGTTTAGATACATGTGAAATATGGGACTTTGGGGTAGCAGGGGGTGAAAGACAAACAGTTGAAGTTGTGGTCCTGTCATCTCCGTTATCCCCAGAACCAGGCACAGAAAGGGCTTTGCTTGAAGGAAGGCAAGAGGCAGAGCTGCTCCCCACAAACACCACTTCTGTGAGCCTTTCAGCCCTCAGCTCTCACCTCTCCCTGCCCCGCGGCAGGCATCCCAGCACGGCTCCCATGCGTAAACCTGACGTCAGGCTTCAGAGGGCTCAGAATTTAACTGAAAACACCAATTTACATATCCCTCTTCCTCGAATTCCTTCCCAACCCCCAGTTAAGTGCTAAATATTGGGGGGTTCAGAATTTCACCCAAACGTTATTGATGTATCAAACATTTTGATGCCAAATGTACCCTATGATTGTGGAACCTCCTCTTCTCATTAAAACATTCCATACTGCAATAAATCTGTCTCATAGAGGCTAATTTATGTCTAAGCAAATGATGTTCGTTTTTCTTTATGTGTATATAAATGTTTAGATTGCAACATTCTCCCCTCTCTGGAGATTCTGCATCTACATTCACAGGAACAGCAATCTCACTAACATGTTTTCATGGATACTACTTCCACTGTGCCTTGCTTACCAGGCCAGCAGGCTCTTCAGCCCTTGCTGAACACATACATCACTATAACAGACACAAAGGTTACATTTATGGAGTTTGCAAAGCAAAGGTACACGTCTTCACCCAGCTGCCTAGAAAGGCCATTGTGTCCTATAGAAATGGGGAGAAAGAAGGCAGAAAGTAAGGGGTGGCCCAGGATTTTAGAGGAGAACACAGTATTTTCTTCATCAGGTTCATGCAGTCTGTTAAATTTTGCACTAATCTATTAAAGGCTATTACTTTGGTTATAACAGAGTGCACTAGATTGATTTTAGATGTGGACTAATATGGCTACACTCTTGGTATCCCAAGGCAGAGCTAACACTGTGGAAGATATTCTTTGTGGGATGATATGGAGACTTTTAATAAGACTGTTTCTAGTCTTAAAGGCACATTTTCTCATGCATACTCATCACTATACCCACTTTGTTCCAGTCTCACATCCCCCAAATTGTAGGTCTCTTCTGGAGCCTGTTATATGCAGCTATTGCTACGGTGAGCCTTTGTTCTGCACAACAAGAAAGCAGTTGGGCTTTGCCATGAATGAGGCCAGCCATTCCGCACATGACTCTTTTGGTACTAACAAAGAGGTTGTTTTCTCAGACAACCGATCACAACCTCATTTTCCTTTTTTCAAGAGGTTTCCCAACTAATAATACTGAACTAGGAACAGAAAATTGTGTGGGATTATCAAGGATTTTTAATTCATTAATTTGGATACATTTTATGTGCGGAGTCACCACGTGTTCAAGACAAGGCTGAGCTGGAACCACACAAATATTACACACCGCCTTGTTAATGCCAGCAAAGCCCTTTTTATTGCATAATTCTGCAGCCTGTCTGTAGTTTTTATTTCATTAATTTTCATCCTGATAATTGGAAGCAGCTTCTCTCCTTGCTTTTTTAGGGTTTAATGAGCTACATAACTTCATGCCTCCCACTGAGGGGCTGTAGGTCACTTTGCACTCTGGAGAACTGCAACACCTTCCCCTACTTCTCTTTTTCTCTCCAGCAACAGAAGACAATGGTTATTGTCTTCTGGCAGAGGTGTATGTGCATTTGTGTATGTATCAGACATGCAGGTATGATCTTCTCTGCACAGGAACAGATTCCTGAGATAGAAAAGATTCCTCTTAGCAATGGTGGTGGGACATGATCCTGCAACAGTGCTGGAAGACCTGGGATTGCTTTGAGAGACTGAACAGTTAAACATGAACACTAATAATACAAGATAAGAAAAGACAAGAGGAACCATGCAGTACATGGCTTAGGGTTACCAGGGGATGCTCCCTGTCCTTGTGTACATAACAAGCCTCCTCAAACTCCCTCCTCAACCCTTCCTCTTCTCCAAGTGCTAAAATCTCCAGGCAGTCTGGAGATGCTGGGAACTTTCAAGTCAAGTCTACAGTCATAAAGGAAACAGAATTAAGAGCTGGCAGTCATGCCCCTTTGGCTGGATGCTAACTCGATAATGACTTACTCTGCACACACTGGGGGAGTTATTACAGTCACTCTTGGAAGAATCTAAAGGAAGAAGAAATTTGTCTTACATTCTTAAATCCTCAGATACATTCCTTACACTGCTTCAAGTTCCAGTGCCAAGAACTAAGAAACTGCATTTTTTAACCACCTTTGATGCAACTTCTACTCACCATGATTCTCTAACTATTGCAAGGCCTTTATCATTGTTTACAAAGAAAGTTGAAGACTGGTTGGTCCAGAAAATTCTGGGAACAAAACCATCATTTTTTAGGTAAGGACAGTTTCTGTATATGGAAAACCACAATACTGGGTCTCTTACAGCTTCTAGAGATAATGATCAACCAACCTGGATTTTACATGGGCCATCTTACAGAGTAGGTTGCCCAAAATATCCCAGATAGTCTGTCAGCTAAGTAGGATGCTGCTTCTCCACAGTCCTTACAGAATCAAAAGAGAAAGATGGCTACTAGTTTGACCAGCACAAACCAGAGCTATCAAAACACTAGGTGCACATGTAGAGGCTGGCAATTGCACCATCTTAAATGCAATTACCTTGAAAACCTTTTTCCAAGATGTTTTTTTCCTAGCAATCCCAAAACTCCAGAGATAAATGGAGATACTAACAAAATAAATCACACAAGCCCTCATATTCAGGTATGTAAGAAGGCATCCTAAGTTGTTCTGGTTTGCTCAGCTTGTCTTTAATGTGTTTACAATGCAAATTAAAAAGCAGTCATAGCTTTGCTAGCTTTTAAGGGTGAAATACTCTGTACAAGGGAAAGACCATTCACACCAGGAGTCTCGCTCCTAAAAAAGCACGTTTATGAAGCAAAGTGCTAAGTGACCTAGAAAAGTACACAACAAACAAGAGTCTTGTCTATACAGGAGCTTTGCATTGTACTCTGGCCCATAGCTGTGTATGGATCACATTGAATAGGAAGCTATTTACTTATTTCGGTACATAATTCCACCTAAGATGAGTCAACACCCAGTGTAAATAGGAGCTTTATTGCCATTTGTCACCTGAAAGAACTGCCTCAAAAACTGTCAGCTGAATCTGGAAGGCAAATGGTGCCCTGCACATGGAAATGAAAGCCCCTGTGTTTTCTGCCTGCTTGGCTCATATAGAGTTGTCATCTTTTTACATCAAGTTTAAAATTGATCTGCCCTCGAGCACTTTCTGCTCCACATTGTGGGGGGTCCCATTGCACAAGCCTGTTGGTGCCATGAGCGCTGCAGCCTGATGTGTCGCTGTGGCTGATATGGCTCAAATGTGCTTGGCTTGAGAGTGTTTTCAAAGCACGTCTTCCCCCTCTGCCTCCTGTCCTCCACACACTTCCCTCCCATGAGCTGTTTCTGGACATGAGATAGGGATGATTCTGGCTGGAGACCTGAGCACATCCCAGAAAGCCATGGAGGTTATAAGGTGGATTCTTGTCTAAAAGACCTACTAGGTGATGTGCGACATCCCTCCCGGGTCACACAGATGTTGAATTTGAGGTTTCTCTGTTGCCACCCTGTTGTCACCAGCTGGTCCCAGGGAGCCACTTGAAGCAGCAAGACATGTACAAGGAAGTGATGCCACAGGTTTATCCCCCTGTATTTGACTTAAAATTCTAACTCATTGTTGGAAATGATCATCAGAAGAAGACATCCAGTTAAGCTTTTATGATATCTGTAGGAAAATGAATATGATAAAGGGGTAGAATGACTTCAATAATTCACTGGAATCGGAGAAGCTGCATATTTGCAACTGCATCATGGAATAAACAGTAGCTACGTTTGAGGAGTCTCCACACCCTTGTTTAATTTAGTTTTGATATTTAAAAAAAAAAAAAAAAAAAAAAGAATAAAATCCTAACCCACAAGCTCAGTGCTTTTGGATTAATAACAAATACTTGTCAGCGAACAGTACATTAGCTGGCTCTTGGCAGTTCATCAAAACACATCATGGAATTGAACTGCTCATGTTTACAAAGAAAGGGAAGGGCAGGACATGCTGTATAACGGGTAGCAACTCATTCTCCAGCCCATACAAATGGGCTAAAAGGCTCAGAGAAACTATTGCGTGAATAGGAAAGAGGAAATATTTTCTCAGTTAGTCAAAATGTTTTATGGGCTGTGATTAATGAGACATCCACCCGCTTATTTGTGTTAACAATAGCAGCATCCATCAAGCAGCATGCAGGTTTCTAATTCAGGCTACTGGAGCAGACTGCTCCAAAGCCATCTCCTCCCAATGAAGTTGTGTCACAAGGGAGGGACCTGACCTGTTTGCAAATGAGAAAATAGGTTGAAACCACCCTCATAGAGAGATGCACAGGTTGTTACTAAAGACAGTCAGTCCATAGGACTTCCTACCAGTTGTATTATTCATCTGCAGGGTTGAACCATGCTGTGCCGGACAAGCAGGATCTACCCATGGCCATCATCCCACCCATCCCCAGTCTGTGTGCTGAAACCACATTACCAGTGCAGAGACACCTCCAAAATCGGAACCACAGCATCCATGATGTCCTGGAGCTCCCAGGGCTAGGCAGGGACTGGGTGTGTTTTGTTGGATGACAGCATTCAATTCCATTGCCTAAATTTCTCATACATCTGCTGGGGATGTAGACCTGCCTGACTCATCTATGTTGGAAACACAGCTTCTAAAGTTACCAGCTGCCCAGTGGTTTGGGTATATGAGAGAGAGCCAAGACCCCAGCCCTGACACCAGCTCCTGCCTGGCCTTGGGCAAGTTTTGCAGTCTTTCCTCATCCATTTTCTGTCCTAATAGTGTTTGCTTATCCATCTCATAAGTACAGAGTTCGTTGGTTTATATTGTAGAACCCTTTGAAGTGGTAAATCTCTGTGAAAATGTCAAGTGTCACTATTATTTTATACTTGGTTGGTATTTCGAATTGAATGAGAGCCTTAGTGCATGTAAATTGAATGCATATTAGGGAGATTTCAATTTAAAACATCAGCCAGTTATTGTAGCCTGAAACATCTTGCTCAACTTAAGATAACTATATACTTAAAGCAGAAAAGACTGTCAGAAGCCAAAGATGAAAGAGGTTAGAATAACATCATTCAACGCAAAGGTGAGGAGGCAAACACGGGTAACCCTGAAGATCAGGCATCTAGTGAGTTGGGAAAGCTTCCTCATAGTGAGTCAAATGTTTTATTAGCTTTACCCAGCAATAACAGCCCAGTGCACAGGTCTGTGCCATTAATCTGTGCACACAAAAACCACAGAGCAGGGCAGGAGGAAAGGTGCTGGGGGTGTTGCCCTGAGGCGGGGAGGGCAGTTCTGCAGGAAACCTGCATTCCTGGAAAGGCAGGTTGGGCTGGGACATGCCTGTGCTGTTGCTGTGCCCACTTCTTTGGACCCCAAATGTTTGTTAAACATCTTTCCTTTGGTAAGTGACGGGGGAGTTTTGCTTTTGGTTATTGCCATGCATGTGTGGTGGTGATGGGAAATGGAAGTACTGCAGGAAAACTGTATGTAGCCATAATTTTACTGCCAAAACAGGGAGAAGACATGGAGTGGCTTGCAGCATTTCAACTTGCTCTTGAAATCTAAATAGCTTGTGGATAATTCTCCTCCCAACAGGTCTCTGAATATTATTGTTACTTGTTCCTTCCTGAATTGGTACCTCAAAGAGTGTTACTGGGGTTTATATTTATGCTATATTTAAGAGTGAGGTATTTGTGTTGTCCAGGAAGCTACAGTGCCATTTGGAGGGGAGAAGAGCTGTATCTTCTGTTGCATCTAATCTAGACCAAAACTGCAGTTTCTCAGTTATTTCTTTATTTCTGTTTTTCATTTTCTACTGGCTTGAAAATTAATAAATCTTTATATAACAATTTATAGCATGCCACCTGAAATGGAATTTAGGGCACCATGAAATGTCCATCTTGCCCTATTCAAATACCTGGTGGCCAGATACTTCTTGTCAAGATCTTCTCACCACAGGAGCAAGCTTGCTCTTGCCCTTTCCATCCTACAGTATGCTTGTCTAGAGAGAGACATGGTTTGAATAGCAACAGCAAAGGATTCAGCAGAGGCTCTGAACATAGAGTGATGTGCAAGGTTATGATTTTATATTATAATTTGGCTCCCTTTAAGCACCAAAGGGGAAAATTCCCTCTGAAAACATTTTTTCCTGATTCATTATCCAGTCAAAACAAAACCCGCAGTACCCTTTGCCAGGACAAGGCTTACAGTGAGCAGGCATCTAAAGTAAACCCCTGGAAGGAAGTGGGAGGGCAGAGGGAAAAGCAGGACCAGCTTAGAGGGATGCAAGAGGGAGATCTGAACTGTGATTAAACTGAAGCATGCAGCTTATTTCTGCTGCTCTCCAGAACTGTCTTCCACCTCTCCTGCATGTGGGGGCTTTAAAACACAGCTTCTGAGTTCTATGAAGAGCTGACCAGTCTTTCAGGTACAGGACAGCTTCTCTGCAAGCAGTGTTGTGGTGTTTCAAAGTGATGGAGCTGTTGGAGGAGCAAGTCAATGCACGAGCATCTTTACAGAAAGCTCTCCCCCACCTTTGGCTCACATCCTGTGGAATGGATTTTCAAGCAGTAGCTTTTATTCCACTCCTTCCCCGCTCTGACTTGTGTCTTAAAGAGTTTTCTCCTTTGGTCTCCTTTCTGTTCGCAGGCATGGCTGAGCTTTGGATGCACAGCAACGGTTTTGATCTAAAATTCAAACACAGGGTACTTTGCTGGGAGGCATTCTTGCTGCAAAGAGCAAAGGGAAATAACTGAACCTTCTTTATTCTGAACCATAGGATCTGGCAAGCAGATTTAATCCCTGTTCTTCGATGCACCTCTCCAAAGTGGGTTGGCTGCAAAGCAGCTACATTTCTTGTTGGAAATCAGGACTTGACCTTTGGTTCCAGTCCAAAGTGATGCCAAGTTGGGTTGGCGTTTTGCAAGGGAATTATAAGGACAGAATAAAATGCTGAAGCTTAAATCCCCTTATCTCTGGGAAATTACATTGGCGGGTGGCTTGTACGGGCTGTTTTGCAGGAAGAATGACAGTCCTTGATTTTTCTGGCTTTGGCAGGAAAATTCATCCTGAATTTGAAAAACCTCCCTACCAAAGGGTGGTTGTTTTTTTGTAAATGAACATGTTCATGCAAAAACAACTGCAATTTGATGAAACAGAATTTTCCAGCCACCCCTCAAACCCTTATTTTATTGGATAGTTTCCACCTGTGCTTTGCATTTGGGATTAAGGCACGGTTTCTCCTCTCTGCCTTTGTAATCCAGGGAGTCAGTCAACAACTGAAGACAAATTTGCAGAGCAATTTCCAGCTGGCTGCAAGCAGTTTTCATTTCAAATTCCATCAACTCCTGGCAATGCTCCTCTGCCTAGCAAGGAAAACCAGGATTGTTTGGACCAGCAGTTCCACAGGTAGGCAGCTGCAAGCCTGCAAAAGGAACAAAGATAGAAAGGGGCACATTTACAGCTGCTTAAGAGCATTGACATTTAGGAGAAAGAGGATAAATGGATGTCACCAGCAAAGAAAGAATCACCATGGAAAGATGTATAGGTTTTATCCAACAGTTGCAAAAATGAATAGTTACAAACCATGCCTTTTACT
Source organism: Agapornis canus (assembly GCA_036873685.1). Classification (NCBI taxonomy): domain Eukaryota; kingdom Metazoa; phylum Chordata; class Aves; order Psittaciformes; family Psittacidae; genus Agapornis; species Agapornis canus. The sequence goes on from JBAFWW010014961.1 coordinate 8,213, forward strand.
GGGGTTTTGTTCCATGGGGGCATTTAGCACTTGACTTTACTAATGAGATTGTGACAAGGGTTTTCAACTTACCTACAAAGCAAGACTTCTCTAAAATATGCAGAAAAGAGGGAGGGGGCAAAAAGAGAAAGTTTTTATTCTCACTCTGATTATCTGGGAAAAAAGAGCCCTATTTTCTTGTTAAACCAGAAGCAGGGGTTTCAATTCTTTGAAGTCAGTAATGTTCAACAGGAAGTTAGATGCAAATGAAAAAAGTCTGATTAAAGTGGAAAAATTTATTGCCTTCTGCTTGCAGAAGGGCCAGCATAGGTCTATAAACAGGTACAATTTTTGCTGAGAATAGAAAGATGGTGAAACAAAAGCTGTACTGAGCTTTTAAATAATAATTAATAATGCACAGCAAAGCCATGCAAGGAGGTAGTCTTTAGCCAGACCACTTAATACTCACTAAAACCCTCCCTGCCACCAGTTTGGTTTAACCTCACTGTAGCATTGGTAACAGCTCTGACCTCAGTAGTTTTTCTGATGATAAATTATTACTTCCATTGTCTTGAAATTGATTCCTGTATATGCTTTTCACCCAGACATTCCAGCTTTTTCTTTGTATGACAGTTTGCATCACCTCCGAAGACAGGAATGAGATGGGGTGCCCATGCTCCAGGCATATGTCATATAAACACAACATTCACTTCTGCTTGTTTTCATAAAAATGTGAATTGACACTTTTGCTGCTCATTCAATGTTCTATATTTAAGGAAGCATTCTCAGTTACAGAATTTGGCTGTCAGCCCTTTTCTGCATAAAAGACAAATATGTTTTTATCACTGTTGAAGTGTTAAGTTGTTAAGTTCCTTAATATTTCCTCTTGCTCAATGAGATTTCATCTGAAATGTCACAGTATTTGCAACTCAGAAGATAAGTGCTTTCCAAAAGCAGCTCTGCAGTGGGACTACCAAAGCTAAGCAGAGTCTGGCTCAATGGTTTGGGCAAAGGAGCAGCATCCACAGCTTCTCCTGAGCTGTAGGACTGGATCTGGCCTCATTTTGTACAAGGATAAAGTACTTCAGATCTGCCTCTTTTTTGTAGTCTGTAAAACCCAGGTTATATTTGCTTGTACCAAACTCACAACACAAGTGATGGAAAGAAGAAATAAAGTGAGGAAGGGATATAAACACCTCAAATACTTTGAGGAAAACTGTGGTCACTGAAAAGGAGGATACCATAAAGCTGGGTGGAGGATCCAGACCAGAGCCATATAAATCTTTATGTTTTGGGGCTCCATTTGCATTGAAATCAGTGTGTGCAGTTTCTCCAGCCTGAGAAACACTGCTGCTGATCTAATGAACCACACACAGGGAGGGTTTTCAGCTCACAGATGCACAAATGCAGACTGTGCTGTCTTTATCCTGAAAACCTCATCATCAGATGCTGCAGGGAAAAATTCCCAGTTCAGGAGTGAGGGAATTATTGTACAGGAATGCACGATGGCAGTCATCTGTCCATGCACATGACTCGGGGAAGGCTCACCAGGGAAGGATCAGGAACACCCATTTGGGTGAGCAGATCCAGAACTCTCCATAACCTCATGAAATTAGATACATTCAAGGAATACTTTCTCCCAGCACCTGGAAATTCAGGTAAACCAGATGTCTCCAAATTAATGGAGAACACTGGAAGTTCTCCCCAAAATCCTTTAGTGTGCAGTCCCATATAGAAGTTGGGAATTGCCCTTTCAAATCTAAGTGTCACAGGCTATGTTCTACTGAGGGAAGGAATGAGGTTCCCACTTGTGGTTGCAAAATGGCATTATATACATTTCCAAGCTCATAATTGCTTTTTGCATTCCCTGTTACCATCTTCTCCACCAACTTTTCCTCCACTTCCCTGGAGTCATGCTCCTCCCAGACCCTTCATTTTGCTTCTCATACAGTTTTGTTCGGCCCTGCAATAAAATTGCACCCTTTTTGATCACATAGCTGGGATATTTTGTGGGAGGAAAGGCTGAGGACAAGCAGTTTGTTATCATTTTAGCAGGACATGGCAGTGACAACAAAGCAGGACAGCTGATACAAATCATCCATTTTATAAGTTTTAATATAGATAATACAAGGAAAAGAAACATGTAACAGGAACCAGATATCTCAGTGGGGCTGCTACACACCATCAATGGTGATTTCAGCTCCTTCAAACGTTTCATATATTCCTCATTATCTTTAAGGGAGAGTCTGGGTGGAAGCAGGGCTTCATATCCAGCATTTGAAGGGCAGTTGGCTGTTAGCAGAACAGTTTGGGGGAAAGAAACTGGCATCTCCTGGTTGGAAGATGGGGAAGGATTGGGATTTTGTGGAGTATTCATTCCTGGCATAGCAGGACAGGAGATTCAGGGTGGTAAAAATCAGCCACTGCTCCTGAGCTGCGTTGCGCAATGGTCTGGTGTGATTGCTGTGTTCTCGTGAGACAACAAACCAGTTTCAAACTGGAATGCAAACCTGGAGCTGAATTTGGTTGGCATTTCAGCCACCTCTGAATATTGACCTGTGTTAAGGGATACCTGCAACTTCGTCTTGCATTTGGGAAGGGAATAAATAAGGGAGACCAACAGACATCTCTTTGTTAGCACATACCCCTGGATTGTCCCTAGATACGGTGAAGCTGCTTTCCCCAGCTTCCCTGAGCTGGATTGGAGGCATCAGAGAGCTCCCAGGAGACAACAGGTCCCCTGTACATGCAGGTGGGGCATCCACAGCCAGCCGAGGGCCGCCAATTTGTCGTGTCCCCACAAAGCTCCAGGTACACAAAGAGTTCTCACACACAGAGGACAAATGTCCTTACACACCCTCGGTTAAAGGGAGCTGTTTGAAACACCACTGTGAAGCATTTGTTTTCTTTTAAACTTGTTTTTCTTCCTTCCAAAGGTCACCTTAAGTGGGTCCCAGGTCCTTTTCTCCAGGTTGTTTTTGAGCCAGTATTGACTGATTGCCAAATCTCAGCCCTGCTGATTGCTGGTTTATAGCACGCTGATAAAGCTGGCTTAAGCCATTTGTGCTTCCCCACCCCAAAAATGTCCCCTATCATTCCTGACCTTCTCCATCTGCCATCTCCCATGTCCCATTCCAGCTCACTGCCCATATCCACTCTATCCCTGGCTTTCCATGCAGTGATGTCCCCAGCTGGGCACAACACGATGATGCAGGATGAAGGTGGCTCTTCTCCCCATAGTGGGTGCTGTCACCACCACAGCCATGCAGCAGACACCAGGCTGGAGGTAGCACCCACTACTTCCCCACAGAGCAGCTCTTATCCTCCAACAGCTCTTGGAGCAAATATTTCACTAAACAACAATTTCCAAGGAGGGGAAATAGATTAAAAGGGTGAGGAAATCCTGCAGGCTGTGTTTCTGCATTTTTTTAGGTGAAATATGTTCATGTTTCCTTTTATTATTATTAGTAGTAGTAGCATTACTACTATTATTATTATTTATTATTAACCATATTTTTAACTATTGTAGATGGTTTTAAAATGAACTAAATAAAAATTCAGTTTCATCCCAATCAGGGCAAGTTATTCAGAATCAGTGAAAACTGAATCTCTGAGAGGGATGGCGTTTATTTCCCTTGAAAATTACAGCTTTCCGTTTCTGGACAGTCTAAGTTATATTTGGTTTGCCACTGAAGAAAATAAAAGCAATTTGTTTCTTTTCCAAAGAAAACATATGATTTTCCTCATTCTGAAGAAAAAATATGTTTAATTTGTGCTCTTTTCCCCCTTCGTTTTAGGAAAACAAAGCCAGGGCTTTGGGTGGTTCAGTTAAACGTCCTGGAGAAGACAGGTTACTGCCCCAAAAGATTAAATGGGATATTATGAAGACATTGTCTTTCAAGTGAGATATAAAGCCACAGTGCGAGCTAATTGTTGGCAGAGGGGTTTTGTGCTAGTCTTTTTGCAGCAGCCGGAGTATCAGTCAGAGGGTTGCAGCCAAATTTCAGCTCCATTCTGCCCACAGAGATTTCAGGCTATGTACATAAAGAAATGCTTCATTTCCTACAGTGTTGTTTCATGTGGTGTCAGCTACCAGCAGGTGCTGGCCCTGATTTTGTCTGTGCTCTATATTTTTATGTAGTCATTTTGTTGAGTTTATGAAAAGATTTGGGGCAAAATCCTGGCCCAAGTGAGATCGCTGCTAAAGTTTCCATGGGCTTCACTAACGGCAGGGTTTGCCTCAGAGGGCTGAAGCAGAAGGATGCAAAACTATTACTAGTGGGAGAAAACTGACTGGTGATTTCCTCACCAGGCATCGACATTTTCTGCTCTGAGCACATTGCAGTGTTCTCACTGTTTATTCATAATTCACAGCTATTTGGCAGCTCCGTTTGGGCACTTCTTGCAGGGATTTGAGAGCAAAAGCCATTTTGGTTCATTTCATTAAGCACCTCAATTCAGGGATTTACTTTTAATCCTCGAACGAAAATATCTCTGGGAGCAGAATTTCTCCTGCAATGTTTGTGTTCATAAATTGATGAAAACCATCACTTGCCAGGAATATCCACTATTATTTACTTACATTTTTCTGTTTCCACAGACTTTTTAGCAGTGCTTCCATCCCTTGCAGCCTGCCTGGGACTGACCACAGGAGGGATTCAAACAGCACATTCAGTTCAAAATCAGAAAGGAGTTGCTCAAGCCTAAATAAAAGCATGAATCCTGCAACTTAGGGAGGGGGAAAAGTTATTTGCTTGTTAAGGTGATTGTAGTAATTACTATTGAACAGCACTTACTCTCCATTAACATGCATAAACATCAGCCATGGGTAAGAAAGAGATGCTTGAATAATGTGGGGTGGTTTGGGGCTTACCCCGAGGTAGGTAATAGAGCAAGATGGTATTTCTCATCGCACAGAGTTTAAATCGGGGGATGCTCAGCCAGATTCCCCACCAAACCTGGGCTTTCCCCAGCGCTGCTTCGCCTCTCGTGAAACGAAAAAGGGAAAATGCCCCCTTTGTCCACCAGGTGGCACGGGAATCCCCTCTGGAAACAGCCTGGAATATTAATGCAGCTAATACCTTTGTCGCAGGGATGGAGGCTCCCACCAGCGTCCACGGGCGAAAACCGCCAGTCCTGGGAAACATGGTTTTGGACATGTGAGTTTGGGACATTCGTGCCTGTCCTTTCCATGCTGTGGCTGAGCATTGTGTACGTGGGCTTGCAGAAAGGGTTTGCTTTGGATGCGGTGGTGGTGGAGGCTTTGGAGGTCTTCACCACTCTTCAGGGCACAGTCAGAATGTCAGGGGCAAGGAAGGATGCCATGGACCCATAGAAGAGGGATGCAAAGGTAGGGAGCAGTGATGGGATACAGAAATAGGGAACAGTGAAGGGGTGCAGAGATGGGGGTGGTGATGGCTGATTCACCGTTTGTGGCCACACAGAGATGGAGCAATGTGCGAAATAAGGAAGAGTTGATACAAACAAAGCATTCATGGCTAAAGGAGAGGGAATTGTGAAATCTTCCTGGGCCATAAGGCACGGCTGTGGTTAAACTCGGCTGCAGGGAGCAGCTAACAGAGAGGAGAAGTTTTCTGGGAAAAGCAGGAGGCTGCTGCCAGTAGCAAAATATGGATGCACAATCAAAGGCAAAGAAGGAGAAGGGGAGAGGGTTGACTTCCCTGGAAAGACGAGTAAGGACAGGGAAGAAAACATGCACATCCCAAAGTCAGTGTGGATCCAGCTGCAGCCAGCTGCTGGTCTGCCCAGGCTCGGCTCAGCTACTCTCAGCTCTGCACCCCATGGCTGAGCATGGAAGGTTTTAGCAAGGAAATCAGAAGATTTCTGCATCTTTGGTTATTTCAGTTAGAGGCATCTGAGTATGAAAACAGTGCAGGGCAGAGGGAGTGCATCAGTGAGGTGCAAAAGAGGCAAAAGTTCTGTTTTCTGTACAGACCAATGGATAAAAAAGGAACTTGCCTTTCAGACTCAGAGCACTTTCTGGGTACTGAGAGCAGGACAGCCCATGGCTATCCCCTCCCATCCCATGAGCCAAAGCCTGCGTTGCAGGGCAGCCAGACCTTCATCCACAACTGATTCTCCAGCATGTACCCCGGCAGGTGCCAGTGGGCAAGAAGAGCTTGAGAACAGTATTTTGGGAACATGCGGGGTCCCTCCAAGTAATTCCAGGAAATGGAGGAGGTGCTTGGAATGAAGGGAGAGCTTAGGAGAAGGCAGAAGCAGAGAGGGAGCAACCAGCCCGGGGATGGGCAGCAGCAGCATGGGGGCAAAAAGCATTTGGGGACAAAATATAAGCCTGATGTGCATAAAAGGAACTGGCCTGGCACATCACTGGGGAAACATCAGTCCTGCATGTGCCACCCCCCTTAGGATCATCTGAGCTTTAGGTCGGTGCCCGTCTGCACCGGACATAGGATGCAGAAGAAAAACATCAACATAGTAAACCAGTAGGAACCCAGCAAATTCAAAGCCATTTTTGCCATTGTATTGAGATATGTTTATATGTCAGTTCTTTATTAAATATAAGCAGTTTTCTTCTTGTATACATTTATACATCTTCAGTGCAATCTGCTTTGCATCAGACATTGATATATTGGTGTAGTGTCTGAAATGTTAGCTCTCTGGGAGTATAAATAGCATACTGATATTAAATCTGCTTTCCAAAATAGTTACATTACAATAAATTTGAAGGACTTGAAGGTTTTTAATCACCTCTACTCAGTTATTCAGGGATAAGCCAAAAAAGCAATCATTTCACTGACAAAACCCCCTGAAATAGGCACAACAGAAAATTCTTACACACAATAATTGCTTTCTCTACAAATATTTATGCTAAGGCTAAGAAAACAGTTTGGAATTTTACAAATATCTTTCTTTTTTCTTTCTTTTTTTTTTCCCAGCACTTTAAATATTGATCCAAAGAAACCTCATTGAGCCTGTTCCCTTTTTCTTTTCCTTGCTTTTCCTTTTTTATCCATTTCAAGGAATGCTAAGTGGTACAGCTGGGTGGTAGATGCTGCCAGGGATGAGGCGAGTCCGGCTCATGGTGCTTTTGCTGTATCCCAGCCATCAGCAGCAGCTCCCTCTATTGCTTTTGCCAGGATTGCAGTACTGTAAAAGCTTGAGATAACACTGGTTGTGGAGGGGCAGCGGAAGCTGGTTGGGGGGGGGGGGGGGGTTTGCTTCCATTGGAGTCCTGAAAAATGAAATTGAATGGAATTCAGATGGGCTGGAAAGATGCAAAGACCCATGGAGGGGATGCTGCAAGAGGAGTGACAAAAAGAGGCAGGATGCTCATGATGCTGTGTCTGCAAGAGGAATGAGGCAAAATAAGCACAAACCACAAAATTAAGAATGGGAAAGCAGCAGGTTCTAACAAGGATGGTTTTGAGGCTGCAGAAAAAGGCTAGGGCAGACTTCTTAACTAACCTCTTCCAAGTTGCCTTAGGCCCTGCAAAGATTTAATATATTATTGAACTTAACTCACTTAATAGCCATGTTGGACTCAATGGAGCTATTCATGTGAGTAAAGCGTCAGTCTTAGCAGATCTGCTTCTTAATCTCTAAAGCAGGGAGAGCACTACCTCAGGAGAGGGCTGCGGGAGCAATTAATGCAGGGACAAGGCTGAGCCTAGCATTGCTAACGTACCTTTAACAGCACCTACAACCAAGCTCAGTGCCACTGTATTGCAGCCATCTAGGCAGGAATCACCCTGAGCTGTAACCCAAAATGTTATTATTTTAACCATTACATTATCTATGTTTGCTGTTTAAAGTAAGAAATTGTGCCTTCAATATACAGTATACTTAAGCAACAGAAATGTATAATGTAATTACATGCTGTCATAAATCCTCTCACTGTCATTGTTCAACTGTCTAAATCCAAAGGAATGCAAAAGCAGATGGAAAAGGTTGTAGAAAAGGCAAGAAGCTCATTCAGAGCTAAATTGAATGTGCCACTTATTATTTTTTGAATAAAATATAACTTCTAATAAAATATGAGTGAGGCAGATAGAAATGATCCGCAAACACAGATCCCAGGTTCCCACTTATGGTAATTGGCTCTATTTAAAGTCAGTTAATCAAAAGCTTTGGTTTTAATTAAATTAAGTACAAGTCTATCTCTATTTCCCAACAAGATGAAAAATACTGAACATAGCTGCACACAAATTGCCTTTTCCCAAAGAGAGCTTCAGCATCTCGGAATATGTCCTGGATGAGAGCAGTCGGATCCAGACTGGGCACAGCTAATTGGTACCCTGGAGGGTTTTTACTCTTGGCATTTGAGAAATAATGAGAATCAAAACCATTAGTAGGCAGGGAAAAAGGGTGATAGAAATGCTAGCTTGCTCTTTTCTGTCATCTTCATATTATGTTATCTCCGGGCAAGTATTCCCAGTAATTTTCTTTCCAAGTCTAGTAACTCTTGTTTAAATCACAGACTCTTGTCAAATACAGCTTTTCATTGAACAAAGTTTGTAAAGATTACTCAGGCAGATAACTGGTGTATGGAAATGATAAAAGATGGAATTGGAGCTATTCTGTTCTTGATAAATCCTACCCTATTTACTAGAGGAGGCTGGGGCAGACATCACCCTAAATGGAAAGATGAGAAATGTGTTTCTTTTTCCTTTTTTCTTTCTTTTTGGTGGCAAGGATTTAACCCTTTTTTGCACCTTCATAGAAAAAAAAAAAAATGAAAGAAAGAAAAAGAATAGAAAAATCAAATGCACGTGTGAATTTCTTCAGCCTTGGAGATGGGTGGCTGCTTAGTGTCATGCTGGAAAGCAATCTGGAAGTCAGAATTGTACTACTGTGGTTATCATCAAAACTAATCAAACGCTGGTATCCAAAAGTGTGAAACCCTTTCAGCAGGCCAATCAAAAAATGCACCGTTTCTCAGAACCGAGGCAGACCAAACAAGAAATTACAAACACATGTCTGGAAGCGGCTCCAGCTCCACGCATCCCAGCAAGAAACCCGCGATGTTCCTGAAACGTGGGACACCATCTTCCCTGCCTTGTATACACAGTCCATCCCTCAGACCTAAACAGTGTTTCCTCCGAAACCACTAAGTGGGTCATGCTAATCCTAATAGAAACAAAACAACATGAAGTAAAGGCCATGGAGGGGAACATCAGGGAAAGCAGGCTGAATGCACAGCGCCCACACTGACCAAAGCAAAGGGTTTGAGCCACCATCCCCTTTTTGTCTCTATTTAAACGTCAATTCAGATTTTCAGGAGGATTTGGGGGTTTGGCATTTTTCTAGGAATATATCTTTTACCTAACATAGGGAAAAATATCGTCCCAGACCTAGAAAAATGTGAAGGTGAAAGTAGGTAGAAAATACAGTCTGGTTGTGATTTTGCTGAGGGAGGAATATGCTGCATTGCATTACTTGGATAGTTTTCATTGATATGAAGCTTTGCATCCCATTCTGTGAACAGGCAACAGAGCCATGTGTACACAAACTAAGAGATGGAAGATTTCCAGGGCTCATCCTCAAATTTAGCAAGAAATGTGTTAATTATAAGGGATGCTGCTAACCTTGTGCTCAGCTTCAACATATAAGAGAACAACCTTGTGTATGTTTTCTGCCTACACAATCAATAACCTCAGCATGGTAATCAAAAGAAATATTTCAAATTACCATGGCTTCATTGCACACACACGATTTAGTTTCACTTCAGGTAGGAGAATCCATCATACTCACTGCCAAGTGGTTATCATTCAAAAACTGTATGTGAGATGCAGAGAGTAAATGAATAAGCCTCCAGAAAGTGATGGAGCCAGGGGAAACTGCATAATTACAAGTTTAGTACCACATAGCTCCCTGCCAGCAGGCAGAGATGGACGTCCCCAAGGAAATCAGGCTCTGATGTAATGAAATGTTGTGAAGGAAAACACCACCATAAACCATTGGTCATTCGCCTAAACTCCTTCCTAAGGCCAAGCAAACAGCAGCTGTGGAGCTTGTGCTCCATTCAGGCATTGAAGTTTAAAGCAATTCCCCTGCTCACCTTCCTAGTGATGACCAGTGGGCTGGCATCCAAATGGGAGAACTGGAACCACTAAGCTGTGAGGGGATGGACGTGCTCCAGGATGCCAGGTACCAGCCATAGCAGGGTCACATGAAACAGCCACATCTGCTTGCATTTCATCGCTGAAATGGTGAAGTTTGACTTCAGCTTGACCTTGTAATTCACAAGCTCCAGGAAAAGAAAAAAGAAAAGGAAAAAGAAAAAAAAAAAAGTAAAAAAAAAATAGTAACAGAAAGCAGCTAAAAAGCAGGAGCTAAACCAGGCTGTAACCTCATGGAACACGATGAATTAAAACCAAATGAGCTACATTTCAATACAAGCAGCGTCTGGCATGATTTTGCTGAGGATGCTGCAATATTTGAACTATTGCTTTTCATAATAGAAAATCCCTGAATCAATCTGTTTACACCAATGCTGCCTGAACGTCTCAGGACTCATACCTGGAAGCCCTTTGAGAAAGAAGTGTTGAAAAATCCCCTGTGTTGGCATGATGCAGCTTTTCAAAAGGCAAGATTG